>CAWUFW010001209.1:2842500-3057960 GCA_963921515.1 Calotriton arnoldi
ATTTCAGTAACAACATAAAACATTCGCTATCATGCCAGTTTCTCTACATTCGAAAAAGATAGTTTCTCTCACACTTAGTAAAACCCTTTCCGTTTACTAACATACACTACGAGTAAAACCCTTCCATTTACTCTTCAAACAAGCTCCAGAAGTACCTGTTACTTCTTCAATGTTACCCTTTCTAGGTGATATAACATCAAATTTTCACCAGCGTACTCTTTAGCTATTACTCACACGCATAGAGTCCCTAACGAGTACTGATAGTCCTGCTTAACTTTTCAGTACTATTTCTGCCTGGCAGATAACCTCACTGCAGTATGGCTTCCACTTACCATCCGCTATTCTTTTTACCCCGGGAATTCTAGACAACATAAAACAAACTTTGAATACACGGATGTTAGTTCATAAAAATAAAATTCTCATTACCCAATTAACAAAGAGTAACCATCCTCTGATTACCAGAAAACCAGCGCGATATTAGCAAACAGCAATCATACACAAAACATTCACTTGGGCCCATACATTCATACTACGCTAATACTTACGCTGGGGTGTCAGTTGTACTCTTTTACCAAAGATCCCTGCTACCAATTACCTTCTGATTGAAGAGTAATGACTTACCAATGAATCCTTTGCTAATTGGGAAGTTTAAAATGAGTAACATTCATTATAATACAAAATCCTGAAATAACCACTGAGTCAGGAAGTTTTAAAATGTTTATCTAAGATTTAGCAGAGTAAAATACAGAACCACACGGTACTTAATCGCATACCCAAGATGAAGTATAGAATAATTGTTACTAATCAATGACGGTCCCTAAGGAAAGGAGAGGATAGAGACAGCAGCGCAACTAAAGGTTGCATTATATTTACCTAAGTGCGAGAACCAAACCCCTTGGCCAAGGAGTTGGAAAGAATAGGACCCAGGAAGGATGAAGAGCAAAGACCTCCTCCAGGATCAGGACAGGACCGGTGACCTCTCTACAACAACGCCTGCGTTGTTCCCCTCTCTGATACTTGACTTCTCCTCGATTCTCCCGTGCCTTCCTTCTACTGGACTCCACCGCCCCCTCCTCAGGACCTCTCTGGACAGCGGTTCAGTCTGCAATCGATCAGCTTGGCAATCTGGATCTCTTCTGTGCGTTCTGTGCTAAGCTCTAGTCTCCTGTGCGCACTCTGCGGGCTGAGCTAACTAATTAACTAATTCTATATCTATTATACCCTTCTACACCCATGTACCTCCCATTAATGTTGCTAAAATATGGGACCACTACTTCTGATTGGACAGGGATAGGGGGTGGATTCTCACACCATATTGATTTGTCTTGTATTTCTGAGGCCTATTGTTTTTAAACTACCGCCCCTTCAATTTAATACATTTGCTTTATTTCCCACCCGTCTCATGACAAAATTTACAATTTATTTATATAAAATGTTTCTTTCGGCGAGAACATCTTGGAATGTAGTGGTGTCGGCCAGCAGGTCATGGCCTTGGGTGATGTCCAAGTTGACTTCATCTTTTTCTATCTGGTCTGCCACTGTAGGGCGCATGTGCGGAATCTTTGTCACACGAGCTTTCAGTGCACCAAACCCAGGCCCAAGTTTACGAACTAATAAAAGTCAAAGAAGAAAACATTAAAATCACACAAAAAAAATGTTTCACTGTATGCCCACTCTTTCTACTCTATTCCCATTTAATTATAAATTCTATCCCGCATTAGTAGCATTAGACAAACGACAATTTAATAATGACATGGGAGCAAGCTGAAGCATGTGAAAACATCAAGCAGCCATTTTAAGGCACACTGCGCAGAAGCAGAAGTTTCCCACCAAGCAAAGAGAGACGTCACAACACGTGTTATGGTTGAGACATGCGCAGATAGTTTCCCACGCTTTAGCGGCCATTTTGGATTACGGACAAGCGTTATTCATTAGTAAAACACATAGGCAAGCATTCGTGTAGTGTATGCAATGATTAATAGAGACAATACAAGTTTAATAAATTAATACTATGAGGAGATTGTGTACGAGCAAGTCTCATTTATGAGTCCTTGCTCCATCAGAGCCATCCTAGGTTTACTCACCTTAGTAAATCTGGGAACGCGTCAAAATTTATGGGCGGATGCAAGAGAAAGCCAATGCTCCACTCATGGAACACCTCTCTGACGCAAACCGTTACTTTGCTTTCACTAAACTACACAAAGTGTCTTTGCGTAGTTTAGTAAATACCAGTTAAGTACTTGCGTTGCTTTGCAACAACTTGCAAGGACAACACAAGTCATGAGTAAATCTGCCCCCCTAGTGCTCAACGCCATTTTCGAGTCACGATTGCACTTTTATAAGTTATTTGGAACTTCAAAAAAATCCTATTCACATGCCACAGCACACACAAAAAGTTTTGCTACGATTCCTCGTTGGTCTTCAGAATTTGGAATCAGTCTAGGATCTTATTCGCCTTATTTCTCACTCTGCTGATCCTAGTTTTCTTGCAACGAAAAAACATAGATTCATCGACCTGCGCAAAAGCGTTTCTTGGCTTTAGTTCTTCAACTTCAGATCAGCAAGTTTAGCCACCAAATGCTATGCTATGTCCTTTAAAGTGCAATGTTCCAGCATTTGTAATCTCTTGCTATTATACTTAGGGGCCGATTCCGATTCGGGACGGAAATCTCTCCGACCGAGCCGGACCCGGAGAGATTTCCGACCGAATCGGACTCTGGCAGTCCGACCGGACGAGTACGATGCATTCGCATGCTATCGGACTCGAGTCGGTCGGACTCCCATTGAAGTCAATGGGAGCCGGTCGTACAACGCGTACGCGGGCTCCCATTGACTCAATGGGTGCGAGGCGAATGAGGGCGCCCCCTACAGCGGGTACACGTCCATGCGCATCGCGGCATACATGCACAGGTAGGGGGGACCCATGGGTCCCCCCTGTGTGCGACTCACGCGGCTATGCGTACAGGGGGGTCCGACGCGGACCCCCAAAGTACGGCTCCGACAGCTCTTTTGAGCCGGACGGCGCGAGTCGGTCGGACTGCTCGCGGCGCGCATCGTACTTACCCGGCCGGGAAACGTCTCCATAGCGCGGTGCGAGTCGTGTCCATGCGAGTCGGTCGTAGCGTGTTGAAGCCGCGTACGAGTCGGTCAGCGATTTCGCGGGCGCTTGCATCGTACTCGCTCGGCCGGACCCGCGTACGAATCGGTCGGGAAACAGGGCTCCGAATCGGATCCGGTAAAGCCGAATCCGATTCGGAGCCCTACCGGCCGAGATCGGAATCGGCCCCTTAATGTCTCAAAATAAGCACCTTTTCTTCAAGGTCAAGACTGTGCTGTTCAACAAACGTATTACATTCTGTACACAGTTGTTAACATTGTATTCTCTATCCCTTCCGGTTTTGCCCCATATGCTCCTTTATTCAGTAGCACTTGGCTGTTTCTTTTGCAGTCAACATATTTGCAAATAGATAGATGGACGGACGGACAAATGTCCAAAGGTTGATAAAGTGCAAGCCTGATGCCATGCATGTACTCTTTAAAATGCAAGAACTGTATCTCATAAAGTTGAACGTTCATCACTTGAACAAAATGGCTATCTGCAGGTCAAGAGTTTGATTCCTTGCAGCACTAACTCAGCCTTCATCCTCTTCGACGGCCAGTAAACCAAGTACCATAAATTGAGTAATAGTAAAATGTATTATTCAGAGTGCTTAGATATGTAATTTGCATGTCGTACTTCCTTTAAGAAAAGCGGGCACTATAGCTCCCTTGAGCCCTTTGCAGAAATCTGAATTTAGAGAACAAATCAGCCAAGCTCCACTCTTCTTCAACTGACAGGAATCAGTGGAAAACACTTCTATAACAGAATATAGTGGGGCATTATACTTGGCCTGGTATTTCCCCATAACAACAGCACAGTTTGGATGTGTAACTACACTGATGGCACTGCACTGATGTTTGTGAGCTGTAAATTGATGCCACTACATCATTTTAATTAAGTATAAAAACAAAATCAAGTTAAGTTAATTTACGTTCCTTTACATTTTATAAAAGGCTATGGGGTCGATTCCAATCTCGGTCGGTAGGGCTCTGAATATGGTTCGGCTTTACCGGATCCGAGTCGGAGGCTTTGTTTCCGACCGATTCGTACATTCGTCCGAGCGAGCAAGTACGATGCGAGTGAACGCGAAATCGCTGACCGACTCGTTTCCGGGTCCGAACCGCTCCGTCCGACTCATTCGCACTCGATTTGTGGCACACAATGGAGACGTTATCCGACCGAGCGAGTACGATGGACGCGTCGGACAGCCGGATCGAGTCGGAACGTCTGGCTCGAAAAAGCTCCCGGAGCCGGACGAGTCGAACACAGGGGGGACCCAAGGGTCCGCCCTAAACATGCATGTACTGTGCGAGTTGCACCGACGCATACACACTGTAGGGGGCGCACATGTTTGCGACGTACCCATTGAGTCACTGGGAGCCCATGTACGCGTCGTACGACCGGCTCCCATTGACTTCAATGGGAGTCCGACCGAATCGAGTCCGGCAGCATGCGGCCACATCGTACTCGCTCGGTCGGACTGCAGGAGTCCGGCTCGGTCGGAAATCTCTCCGGATCCGGCTCGGTCGGAGAGTTTTCCGACCCAGATCGGAATCGGCCCCTATGTTTGGGATAACATTTAATATAAATTAAGTACATTTTAAAATAATATTAAGGAGTGAATTATGGTTACTCACTTTAATTTATTAAAATACAAAATTATGGTAGAAAACAGTGTAAATCAAAAATGTAGATACAAATGCAAATTAAACCTGATCAAATAATACAATTAAATAATTAACTAAATAACACATTTAGCATTATTTTTTTATTGTTTAGACAATTTTGAAAACTTCACAACTAACTCCTATACAAACCTAGCAATCCGCCCAAAAAAGTATTAAAAAAATACTAAAATGAAAATTATACCAAAATTAGGCACAGTATATTAAAAAAATAAAAAAATAATGATCTAAGAAAACTAAAATAGATAATATATACAATGATAATGTAATAGCTTTTGTCTACTTAGATATTATCTAGTAAGCACACATAACAATATTCTTATCTGTGGTAAGTCCAGTGATATTCTTTTTTTTAGTTTGAAAAGGAAACTTAATTGAAGAAAAAATGCAACAGAATGTATACACTCGACTAAAGATTAAATGCACTATTAATGAGTAACTAGCAATACAATAAAAGTCAATATGATCAAAATAGTTGCATATATAAGAGAGGATACAACGGATCTAAAGAGAAAAAAATCAGAGGGGAAATAATGAATTGATAATATGGCTATAAACAACAATAAGAACAGGAGAGCATAAAGCATAATAAAAAATGTCAACAATCAAAAATAATAGTTGCAATATAGGATTAGAAAAAAGAAGAGGAACAAAAAATAAGGAAGATAAAACAATTCAGGGTGGTTTGGGAACTTCTTCCAACAATGGGTGATGGTGAGTAAGGTTTCGAGGAGAGGTATCTAAGAAAATAGTTATTGGGGACCACATATGTTCTCGTTTTAGAAGGAGAGATAAGGGGGAGATGTATGCACATTCAAGTCGGTGATTATAACAAACACTGAACCACCAAGTTTGAAAAGAAAGTTGTGTGGATTGTTTCCAATTTTTAGTTATTTGCAGAAAAGCAACTGCAATCAGTAAGTCTACAATAGCAGTATTACATGTAAGAGATTGCCAATGTTCAGAAAGCTTGCCTAGAAAAATATTTGTAGGAGAGAATGGAAAATGGGTGTGAAAAATTGTATTAATTTGAGACCATACCTTCAACCAGATTTGATGAGTGCATGTCCAGGAAAAAAGAATATGGAATAAATCAGCATGCATAGCATTACATGACCTACAATTTGAGGCAATAACAGAATTAAATTAATGTAAAGTAGTTGGAGTAATCATAAGTCTGTTATAAAGGAAGAAAAGTGTTTGAGTTGTACTGGCTGTTCTTGAGGTCTTATGAATTTTTAACCAATTTTGCGTTTTAGTTCTGTAGCGGGTTGTGGGTTTTTAGGGGAATAGGGTGGGAAGTAATTTAATTATAGTACATGTAATAATAAATTTTAGAAATTAATAATTATTTTTAATTAAATTTTGTGTTTTTATTCCGTAGCGGATTGTGGGTTTATAGGGGAATAGGGTGGGAAGTTATTTAATTATAATAAAGTAATTATTAATTTTTATTTATTAGTATTGATAATTAATTTATTGTTAATTAATTATTAATTGTTAATTAATTTTTATGAATTGATACATTGATAATTATATTAATTGTGTGATTTTTTTAGGAGCAGGTTGTGGGTTTATAAGGGAATAGAGTGGGAAGTAATTTAATTATAATGAAGTCATTATTATTATTTTTTTGTTATTATTTATAAATATGTTATTAATAATTAATTATTAATTGGTTATCTAACTAAAAAATGTATATAATTGATAAGTCTGTTAATTCTAACCCTCTGCTATCCAACACTTTCCCTAGAGTTACACTATCTGGAGTGGGAATACTAATTTTTACCCTTACGCTATCCAACACTTTCCCTACTGTTGCACTCTCTGGAGTGGGAATAGTAATTTTAACCCCTTCGCTATCCAACACTTTCCCTACTGTTGCACTCTTTGGAGTGGGAATAGTAATTTTTACCCCTACGCTATCCAACACTTTCCCTACTGTTGCACTCTCTGGAGTGGGAATAGTTATTTTTACCCCTTCGCTATCCAACACTTTCCCTACTGTTGCACTCTCTGGAGTGGGATTAGTAATTTTTACCCCTTCCCTACTGTTGCACTCACTGGAGTGGGAATAGTAATTTTTACCCCTTCGCTATCCAACACTTTCCCTACTGTTGCATTCTCTGGAGTGGGAATAGTAATTTTTACCCCTACGCTATTCAACACTTTCCCTACTGTTGCGCTCTCTGGAGTGGGAATAGTAATTTTTACCCCTTCGCTATCCAACACTTTCCCTACTGTTGCACTCACTGGAGTGGGAATAGTAATTTTTACCCCTACGCTATCCAACACTTTCCCTACTGTTGCACTCACTGGAGTGTGAATAGTAATTTTTAGTAATTTTTACCCCTTCGCTACTCAACACGTTCCCTACTGTTGCACTCACTGGAGTGGGAATAGTAATTCTTACCCCTACGCTATCCAACACCTTCCCTACTGTTGCACTCTCTGGAGTGGGAATAGTCATTTTTACCCCTACGCTATCCAACACTTTCCCTACTGTTGATCTCACTGGAGTGGGAATAGTAATTTTTACCCCAACGCTATCCAACACTTTCCATACTGTTGCACTCTCTGGAGTAGGAATAGAAATGTTATCCCCTCCGCTATCCAATATTTTCTCTACTGTTTTAGTTAATGTAATGTATAATGTATTTTAAAAAGATTAAAAATATTCTACTTTTTTAATTTGTTATATATATTTTTTATATTTTTATTTATATTATTGGTGTATGTGTATATATATGTATTTATAATTTTTAATATGTTTTTAACAATTTATAAGTTATTAAAATAATTATTTATAAATATTATTAAGTAAGTATATATATTATATTTTACACATATATATGTTTTTTTTTTTTTTTACATGATATGTATTAGTTATAATTTTAAACATTTTAAAATAATTTTAACTATGTTTCTTTTAATTATATGTATTATTTACTTTATTTTACATTATTATTTAAACATTAAAAAAAACAATATTTTTAACAGCGATATTTTTGACAACGATATTTTTTCTCTCGATATTTTTGTACTTACCATTATGTAGATAGGACTTCGATCTTCTGGACATCGATATTTTTGTGTCGATATTTTTGTACCTCGATATTCTGACTGTCGATATTCTGTCAGTGATCCATCCGGCCCACAGGAACCACGCGGCGGCCCAGAGCACTGGTGGCGCCCCTCCCATTCCACCACCAACCTTCACCGAATGGGAGGAGAAGGTGCCTGCCATAACGCATCCAGAGAGTCTCACAGGAATCGGGGGGGACTGGAGGCTGGTAAGTACCAACAAAATGATCACATCACACTACAATACACCGTTGTGCACAACAAGTGAGCCCCAATCGCCCGCCCACATCAAACTCATGTGGAATGCACGCTTACAATCTGAATGGATCACAAGGACAGCATCTCCTTAATCAGCTCAACCTCACAGGTAGGTGGTCAACTCATGCACCCTGGCCTCCCTCCCGAACAGCATGGCTCACCCTCCCCACCCCATGCCATGTGGCAGCTAACACCGTCTACTGTGGTTACCAACAGGTAGCTAGCCATCTCACTGGGGAGGGGGATGTCGAGCCCCGACCGCAACACCACAACTCCCACATGGCCCTCTATCTCCCCTCACAAACAGCATGGATCCAAATGACCCCCACAAGGATGTTGCTGCTCATGAGTCTCCAAAGGAGTGATTTCCCTCGACAAAATGAATCCACAAAGGGCTTCACTTCCCCACAACTCTCACCTGACATGACGTCATGCCGTAGCTACTCCACCAGTGAAAAGTGAGGAGTGTGACTATGCGCACATCGATGTGCCTGCTGGCTATGCATTCCAGCAGGACGAAGAGACCGCCTGTGGCAGGGCACAAAACAGAGCACGAAAGAAACCCATACCGAGGCCCACTTAGAAAAAGGGACGGTGCACAGCACCGGTGGGAACCGGCTCCCTGAAAGACCTGTATGTACATCAACACCATGTGCGACTGATGACATACTGACATGAATGCCTAGTAAAGCCAAGGCAAAAGTCATGTCACCTCAATTCAAATGTGGCAAACATGAACAGCTAAGTTGTGCTGTGTGCAGAACATGCTGACAAAGGTGACCTAACTCCAAAAGGTGACTCGATAGCAACAGCAGGCGACCGTGCCATGGACGAGCCCAGCCAGCCCCCGCCCAGAAGGTGAAGCCTCAGATGCAGAGTCCCTAGTCTGTTCAGGTGAGGAGAACCTACATGCAGGCACAGGCCAGGCATTACGTATATGGGAACAGTTGCACAACGTGTCCTTTTTGCGCCAATGTTCTGCTGACTCCCCCATAAGTGATTGTGGATAGTCAATCGTGGCCTCACATTCCCACAGCGAAAGCATACTTCAATGAGTGTGCAGGCACAATGAGCCTCTGTGTAGACAAGTAGTCACTCCCACACCAGCCCAATGACCTTCGGATACCAGGTGTCTTGACCGTCTCGCGCGATTCAGTCAGTGCTGAACACGGCTCGCCCACTATTTTCGCAGTGAACTGACACACAATCAATCAATCATGTCACTTATAAAGCGCACTACATACCCGCGAGGGTCTCAAGGCGCTGGGGGAAGAGGGGGGTGGTGCTGCTACTGATCGAAGAGCCAGGTCTTGAGGAGTCTTCTGAAGGCCAGTAGGTCTTGGGTCTGTCGGAGGTTGGTGGGGAGGGTGTTCCAGGTCTTGGCGGCGAGGTGGGAGAAGGATCTGCCGCCGGCGGTCGTTTTCCGGATGCGGGGGACTGTGGCGAGGGCGAGGCTGGTCGAGCGGAGCTGGCGGGTGGGGGTGTAGAAGCTGAGTCGTCTGTTGAGGTAGGCTGGTCCGGAGTTGTGGAGTGCTTTGTGTGCGTGGGTGAGGAGCTTGAAGGTTATCCTCTTGTTGACAGGGAGCCAGTGCAGGTCTCTCAGGTGGGGTGTGATGTGGCTGCGTCGGGGGATGTCGAGGATAAGACGTGCAGAGGCGTTCAGACTTGTGGGCTCTGGCCTTGTCCCTTCCGTCCATGCTTTTCTGGAAGTACCACCGGGTGTCAGTCCTCCAATTTGCACCCTGCATTTTGCTCTTTCTGACCATTACTTTGGCTGTACAGATGAGCGCTGGGTCTGAGATTGCTCTCACGCCATGTCTGACCGTCCAGTGGGCCAGGCCGAGCCCGGTCTGTTGCAACTGTACCGTGCCCGCATGCAGCTTCTCTTTGGATGTGTCCCACTGGCTGTGCTGGGCATCAGTTACAGGCTAAGGTTCTGTTATGCCTACTTCACCTGCGTGCAACCCGTCTTTTCCTGCAGAAGATGTCTGTTTCAGTGGGCCATGGATGTCTGCCCATCAAACACATCCCTTGCTGACCTGGATCATGAGCTGTGCGTGACTCCTTTGTTGGTCCACGTGCAAGACTGCTTTGGTGAGACACGTTTATGGGATGCCTTTCAATGTGTCAGACAGGCTGACAGCTGCGCCTGTGCGTTTGCGCAATGGCTCCTGTGCCATGCCTACATCGAACCTCTCCCAGGTTGCGATGGGATGCTACTTGCAACCTCTTGGTGCGAGGAGCATATGTGTTCCTTCATACTGCTTGATTGGATGGCAGTCCTCTTCGCTGGAGATGAACTGGATCCTCTCTTGGAACTGATTGCCTTCGAAGCTGCCTGTGCCTTCTTGGATTCGTAACTACTTTACAGCAACAGGAACTGTTGGTGACTAATTCAATCATCGTTTCCCTTTCACCACGCCTCCTGACAAGAATTGGCACCCAGCTCTCTGACTTTGGCCCTGTCTGCGTTGGCTTGGACTGTGCTGTGGTCTGCGGTCTATAGCGCTTGGTACCACAGACCAGGGCGAGTGGAGGCTGTCATCTGACCGTCGTGGACATTGTCATCTGGCATGAGCCCGGCTTCCATTATGCAGCTGTAGCGCACAAAGAGGACATGGTGTTGCTGTTTTGCAAGTACACAGGGCTCGAGTCGGGGGTACACGCAAGTACACAATGCCCCCCTCTTTGCACGGGTTTGATGCCGTCCCCACTACCAGGATGTTGGTCCCCACAGGGATAGCCTTAACTTGTCCCAGGGTACCGTCCAGATCCCGGGAAACGTTCAGCTGCACCTGCACGTTGTCTGCTGTCCATTCCCAGCAGCAACGTGCATGCAGCGTGTGTGCCTTTTCTCACCTCCAGCCGGGTCTAAGTAAAGGGGCCATCCGGCCTCCTTTTGTTGGTACATGCTGACTGGGGTCCGCCTTGAACCTTACATTTGAATGTAGATGCCACAGAGGGGTACATATGCAGACAGCTTGCTATCTCTACACAGGTACTTAAGTGAGGCATGCCTTTGCCTTTGTTCTGTCCCTCTATGTCAGTGCAGACACTGTAAGACTGTCAGATGGGTTAGTCTGTCCCAGTATTTGCACAAATCATGTTAGTCACACCATTTTACTGCTTTCATAGCGCTACATCTTGGCGTTGTGAGCTCATTGGCATTTTGTCTTACTTGGTCAGTCCCCCCACATTCTGTTTTAGGACTTGTTCCCTGCAAGTACCATTGTACATGTCTGTCACATGAGAGGTGTCCGCAGAGCTTGTTCACTGCCCGGTCCAGGAGTACTGTCTGAACATTCTGTCCGTGCTCGTAGAACCCTGTCCCTTGTCATTCTCGTCTGTTCAGGCCATGGTACCCCTAATCAACGAGGTCTCACAGCTGCTGGAGGACACGGATCCACTTTGATTGACATGGGAATTTGGGCCAGATGCCCCACACTTGGGGGGTCATCCATCCAGTGATGAGTGTGACTCAGCCAATGTGGTGTAATGTCACAATGTATAGTCTGGGTAATGGGTTCTGCTGACAAAGCCCATAGACCAGAGACATCCCATATAACTCCTTCCAGCAAGGGGTGGGGGGATATGCTCGTGGTTCGACGTCCAGAGGGGTTGTTGATGCGACATCTTGCTTCATGTTAAATGGATATGTCACTGTGGTTACTGGTTAAATACTCATGCTTTTCAACCTGTTGTGGCATGTATTTTGCATGCTTTGACACTGTAGTATAAACTTCACATTTGGAAACGTTTCTTGTCTTCAACTTGTCTGCTTGTGTACATGCGCTTGGATGCCTCAGAGTGAGTAGGGGAGCAAGTGAGGCAGTATGGCAATGGTGTCCTGTGCGTTGTGGTGCTTTGGGGTGCCCAGTCCCTGCATGCATGAGTTTTCTAATCCGGCGCATAGTCCGGTATGTGGACGGAATCTCAGGGACATTTGTCAAAGTCTGTGAGACAACTGCAAGGCACACAGACACAGTCATAGTCGCTCATTGTTGCATCACACTCAACAGAAGTAGTTGACGATGAACTGTAGGCGCTGGTCAAGGCCTTCTTCCTCACCAGTGACATCGTCACTGGGCATGTGTGGGTTGGGTGCGGGGGTGATGTTGCTGGTCCGCCAGATGTTTCAGTCATGTGCCGTCCCCGGATACTCTGCACACACATGTGTGATGATCTGCTCCGCCTGTCATACCACTTGCACGTTGATGGGGTGGTAGTGTTTGCGGTTCCTATAGACGGGTTCACTTGCCTGTGGTGGTACGAGGCCAATGTGTGTGCCATCAATGGCTGCCATCAACATTTGGGATGCCTCCCAGGCAGGGTCGGCTCAAGGAATCTTCATTTGTGTGGTCCAACGATGCATTCGGGTGGGCCACTCCGTGCCCGAGTTGTCACTTATGTCTCTCGCCAGGCCTGCTTCAGGGCCCACATTTGTCTCTACTCAGTTTTACAAGGGCCAGGGAGACGCATTATTTCCTTCCAGATTCTGTTACTAGATGCTGTCACTCTCAAGACGTGTGTTCTTTCCATTAGAGGTCCTCCTGATGGGAGGATGAGGTTTCCTGAGGTGGGAGTTTCAGGCAAGTGACACTTGTCATGCTCTCACTCAGGCCCTCCTCCTCAGATTCCCTCTCTGCCACCCTCGTCCAGCACCCCTCATCTTTCCATGGCCACTCGCTCATGTGCATTTCATTTGTTGTATGGCGCTACTGATATGTGTGTAGGGTGTGACAGTGCTTTACATCATGCACAGATTGTACATAGACAATCAGTCATGCAAGTATGTGAGTACATCAGTCAACAGGGATTGTCACTTGAGCCAATGAGGTAATCACATGTCATCCATGCTGGTGGGCAGGATTTTTGAGGGCGTTTGGTCAGGAGACGCACTGACTCAGGACGTGTGTGGGGACATTTACAGGCAGTGGCAGTTAGGCAGACTGCATGCCACACCAGTACGTGTGTTGGGTGTGCTAGGGATTACACGTATGTCTGATTTGCAGACAATGGTCACCTCTGATTGTCTGCCTACGCCACTGACCCTTCACAATTCGACCCCTGGCCAAGAGACGCCAGTCAGATGTCAAGGGATATTCAAGCGGGGTTCACAGGTTGGATGTTTCATTACACAACATTGGTACAGTGCGGGAGACCTTTGTCCTTTTTTACTCCTTTCCTCATTTAAGTCCTTCTAGCCACGAGGCATGGCTATGTATGTAAATTCACTCTCCTTTCCTTGGACATTACATGACCAATGAAGACTTGGCTCACGGGTCACACTCTCTCATCCCTTCACAGTGTAGTGAGCAGCTGTTCACTGTTCTAGTTGTTCTAATGTACCAAACACCCCAAGACGGCTGGCCCCCCACCCCACAGCCACCCAGCAAAGGCGTCACTGGACATGTCACCCTGCCAACAAACGGGTCCGGACACACGTGCCCTGGGCCAGTTCGCCTATACATGTACGGTGTTTGTGTGGTTATGCATTGGAATGCATGGGGGCTTCGTGCCACACAACATTACACATGGGGTGCACCAATCACTTTCGGCAAATGAGTTGTGATGTGTGATGTAATAGTCAGGGCGCCGATGCAAATGCAGTATGTGTTTGCATGCGCGGTAGCTGGCATGTGCAGCGATGACACGCATTGGCCCCACTTGAAAGTTGCAGGGTTGCAGTCGCAGCTTCCGGGCCACCAGGGTGTGGCACACACAATGCGGATGTGCCATCAGCCAATGGGTGCCTTCGGCGTCCATGTTTAGATGTTGCGGTGTGTGTGCTCAGCAACTGCGGGGCTCGTCATTGGCTCCAGTTGCCTTCTGGGGCACCGAGGGTCACTCATGGGGTTTGGGTGGGCCTCGCACTTTGCATTTGGCAGGTTGCCACATTCATCGTGGTGCCACCACGCTTGCTGGGAGTTGTAGTTGTTCAGGGGTTGCATGCGTGGAGATGTCTAGTACGTACCTCTCCTGCTGAGCGCGGCGGCGCCTTGTCTGCCGGAGGTGAGCAGGTGGTACAGCGGGAAGGCCTGTGGCTCAGGATCCATGGCGGGTCCGGGTTTTAGATGGGTACAGTATCGGCTCTTCCTCTCCGATGTTGTATTTCCGCCATCCGCAACGCGGTGGTTTTTGCGCGGTGGTGGGAAGGGCTGTCTGCAACATCGTGATTTGCTTGGTGGACGGAACGTGTTTCCGCATGCCGGTCCTGCCCTGTTGGCTCCGTCCGCCACCCTTGCGTACGCAAAAGAAGTGTGGAGCCTGACAGACGGCGGCGGACGGAAAATTTGGGTCCATTGTGATTTGTTGGTTGTAATGACCTCACCTGAGGCGGAAATCATGACGGTTTTCCGCCACAAGAACGGATGGCCTTCCGTCCGTCATCTTGATGGGCCCCTAAACATGTATAATTTACTATTCCCACTCCAATTAATATTAAATCAGGGAAGGTGCTGGACACTAAACATAGAGGGGCAGATTTGCAAGCCCCTTGCGCCACTTTTGCATCCCTTTTCCCCGTTAAAAGTGACGCAAAAGTGGCGCAAGGGGCTTGTAAATCTGCCCCATATAATTTACTATTCCTACTCCAATTTATATAAAAATCAGGGAAGGTGCTGGACACTGAACATATATAATGTAGTATACCCACTCCAATTAGAATTAAATCAGGGAAGGTGCTGGACACTAAACATATTTAATTTACTATTCCCACTCCAATTAATATAAAAAACAGGGAAGGTGCTGGACACTAAACATATATAATTTACTATTCCCACTCCAATTAATATAAAATTCAGGAAAGGTGCTGGATACTAAACATATCTAATTTACTATTCCCACTCCAATTAATATAAAATTCAAGGAAAGTGCTGGACACTAAACATATATAATTTACTATTCCCACTCCAATTACTATTAAATTAAGGAAGGTTCTCGACACTAAACATATATAATTTACTATTCCCACTCCAATTAATATTAAATCAGGGAAGGTGCTAGACACTAAACATATTTATTTTTATAACAAACAAACTAAAGCGCAAAGGTGCACCACTTCGTAACAAGAAACAACAGACACATTACAAATTATCAGATCCGTGTCCATAATATTTTCCATATGTTTTCTTCTTTTATTTTTCAAAATATTCTTGATACGTAAAAAACCACAGCCGACGCGTTTCGTCCAATAATGGACTTCTTCAGGGCTGTAAATTTGACAAACATATATATGTACATAAATATATATATATATATATATACACAGAACATCACCAACATCAATATTCACATTCAAACAATATCTGGACTAACACAAACTTCTATCTGACAAACACCTAATTTTAACATTTATATACAATATTTAGATAACTATAAAAACTTACGATTTTTATAAAACCATAAACAAAATTACATTTATGTAAATGAGTTTAAAAAAGAGGATAAAAAGAGAGATCGCAGAGAAAATGTTTACGGGAAAATCCTGAGAAAAAGTGCCGAGAAATTTATAGAGAGAATTCATAGAAAAATTCATGAGAAAGAAAATATAAAAAATATATATATATATATCATATTATCTCCTCCTGTGATTGAGCAATCAATACTATGATTTAGAACAATAACCCTGTATACCCCAAGATTAATAACCAAAACAAAGTGAACAGGAAAGAACAGGGGAGAAAAGGGCTACCAAAAGACTCAGAGAGACCAAGAGAGAGCAGGGAGGGTATAGCCATCACTCGTATAGAGGTACCCACCATTGAAGCCAGAAGGGCGGACACTCCTGGAGATAAATCAACATCCAAGTTCCACCCCCTGGGTGTATATTGGTTCTTGTCCTTCGTATACTGTACCAAAAAGGAAATATATAATATAATATCACCATGTAGTCCTTCTAAACTAATCTTTCTATCTGTAATGAATGATATGTAACAATTACTTACTCAATAAAATCAGGGTGACTATTCCTTGATTAAAAAAAGAGAAGCAGGATGTATTTACAGGGATGGTACCCTCCACACAAATCCTTCCGGCGTGCGCCTCACTATAGTATAGTGGGCCAACAGTTGAAGCGGGCAATCTCCCAAAACAGCCTACAAAAGAAACCATGGGCAATATGTCGATCAATTGACAGGATGATTACCCTGTTATAACAAACGACGCAATATCACCCCGTACACATTGAATCAAAAAACACAACATAAATTCAACCACGGGCTCGCCTCAGGCTATAAACCATGTTAGTTCTAACAGAATTCCCACCATTATCTGCTATAAGTCCATGAAGGCACTCCCGTTAGTGTTTGCTCAATGCCAAAAACAACATCTTTTAGTCCCTCAACAGTTCTTACATATTGTGAATGAACCCAGTCTTAACTGCTCGGTACCAAAACCAACAGCTCCAATCCCTCAGCGGTTCCTATATAATATATATGAACCTTATATATTCAGGGACATGTCCATGAGAGTCAATAATAATATTCAATACGTTTAAAAACAGATGCAAGAGGTTTTAATATACTTAACTCCCACCCAAAAGCGCACACCCTTAGACCACAAGCAGAGTATGATCATTCTTCGATCCTACCCAAGAGGAGTTTACATATGATAGGAATTAGACCCCCCCACTCACGAACAGCTACCGAATCCCATGGCAGATGTCTCCTTACCTTGATATGGCCAAAGAAGTATATACAGCGACCTCGAACGATCTCCTCCGAGGACAAAGACGGTGCATTGTGTGTTCACGCGCCGCTTTATTTATACAGCCCATGCTAAGGTCTAAATTGAACACAGCTGTAATTTCCTTCAGCATGCCGGAAGTCAAATGTTATCGACTCACGGGAATGCCGAGTATGGCCGCCATCTTGTAATGGCCAATAAATCAGGAAAAAAAGGAAAAAAGAGTATAGTTTCCAAGTGCTGCTTGCCATGCATGTTTATTCCATGAACTGCAGTCAGATACAGCATACATCTACTAGGTTAGATCTTCAAAAAAAGAAGAAAATTCCAAGCTATTTATTCCGCACGCTGAGAGTCAAAGATACTGACTCACGGGATCGCCATATATAGCCACCATCTTGTAGTGGCCAATAATTGGAAAACGGAGATACGATTCTGTCATCTATTTGTATAAGCGTTCTTATTGAGAGCTGTGTTTAGAGAGCAGCATACATCTAATATATTGTGTATATATTCACAATGAAATTTGGTAAAACAAATGTATATATCCAAAATAAACGTTTTAACCAACTAGACGAATTTACCAAATACCAATCTTTCAAAATATAAATATATTCCATTTGCCCGATCTAAAATTAGTGTAAGAAGACATATGCCGATCCCATAGTTAAACATCTTAATAGACTCGTCAGTAATGGCTTCATTTTATATCATGATCTCTAAAGAGTTTTCACCCTACTCTCTGCTGGTAGTTAAGACACCTAACATCATATATCAGAGCCAAAAATAAAAAAATATGTATAGAGAAAAATATATATAGAAAAAAAAGATTTTTTTGAAAGGAAACTTGAACGAATAGCGGAAAAAGAAAAACAAAGAAAAGTAGAGAAGAAATGGAAAAATATCCATTATAACAATCCAATATACCATTTAGATATATGTCTCAAACAATCATCCAATTGTATATCGATATAGCTATGACCGATCCATATTAGAATACACAAACAGAATCATAAATTTACATGTGCATGCAAGCCCTATTATTCGCATACAACCCCTATCCAGAGAATAATCATGATTACCATCCCCTCTACGTTTTTTAAAGGAAGTAATGCATTTCCTCATCGCTATTATGGCCCAGTTCGACACAACGTAATTTGCATATCCATCCTGCCTCGTTTTTTCTTAGGGCTAATTCCCTATTTCCCCCTCTCGTGTGAGCTGGTATATGATCAATACCCATAAACCATAATGCGCTATCGCCTGGATGATTCTTTTGCATGTGGAATGTCATGGGGTATTTATAATCACCATTCCGTATTGCGCGTAGGTGCTCCTGTATTCTCAATTTGAGAGGTCTTATGGTGCTACCCACGTAGATTTTATTACACGGGCAGCCCAGAATATATGTAACATACCTCGTGTTGCAATTAATCAGATGGTTGACGTAATAGACCCGCTCAGTGTTAAATTTAAAAAACTTTGTTTTATCTTTTCCAAACATGCAAATATTACAACTTTTACAGGTGAAGAAACCCTTGATTGAATGTGACAACCAAGTCACTGTTCTTGGCATCGTGATGTAACTGGGGCACAACAGATCTCTCAAATTCTTGCCCCTCCTATATGTTATCTTAGGTTTTATGGCCAGTATCTCCTGTAAAGTGGGTACTTCAGTTAATAAATGCCAATGTTTACGTAATACGTTATAAATCCTATCACTATTGCTATTGAACTGTGTGATAAAAGATGTAGGGGCCCTACTAGCTTTAGCTGAATCCTTCGTTCTCAAAGTGGTGTCCCTAGAGATTTTAGCAATCTTATTTTCAGCTTTGTCCAACTTATCTCGAGGGTAGCCACGTGCTAGAAAGCGCAGTTTAGTTTGTTTAATGTTTTCGGAGAAAGCCTCCTCCGTGCTGCAATTTCTCCTCATGCGTGTCATCTCCCCATACGGGATGTTGTTAATTACGTGTTGGGGATGTGCACTGCCTGAATGTAAGGTGCTATTACAAGCTGTATTTTTCCGATGAGTTGAACTTTGTATATGATTATTCTCGATGAAGAAAAGAATATCCAAAAATTCAATTTGTTCTCCACTAAAATTAATAGTGAATTGCACATTGAAGGGGTTTTCATTGAGGAAGGCATGATACTCCAATAACTCCGAGGCAGGTCCATCCCAAAGCATGATAACATCATCGATGTACCTGCCCCAGAATAAAATATGTCCTGTCCAGTTTGCAGAGCGACGGCCCCAGGCATGCTCCCGCTCATACCAACCCATAAAGAGTCCGGCATAAGCGGGAGCAAACCTGGAGCCCATCGCCGTGCCCTGTATCTGGTGATACCATTGTGCATCATGTAAAAAGAAATTTTTGGACAGAATGATATTTGTCATTTCTAATAAAACCTCATTATGTCTATAGTGGTCCGCAGTTCTTTGCCCCAGGAAGAATTCTAGAGCTTTAATACCGAATTCCTTCCTGATGCAAGTATATAGACTAGCCACATCCATCGTTACGAACAATAAAGTTTCAGACCAAGCAAGACCATCAAATTTATTTAAAATGTCTTTGCTGTCTTTAATATACGCTGGTAAATTGCAGACCAATGGTTGTAAAAATTGGTCTACATATTCTGACAGCTTCTCTGTTGGGGAATTAACACCTGAAATAATTGGGCGTCCCGGTGGGAATTGATCCCCCTTGTGTACTTTGGGAAGTACATAAATACATGGAAAAGAGGGTTCACTCACCATCAGATATTTATATTCCTCATCGCTTAAAAGACCAATCTCCCTCCATTCCACCAGTCTCATGTTAATATGAGCACTCAGAGTGTTAATGGGGTTCCCTGGGACCTTCATGTAACACGCAGTGTCTGACAGCTGGCGGTCAATTTCCTTCATGTAGCTCTCCTTATTCATTATCACCACATTTCCCCCCTTATCCGCTTCTCGGATAACGATTGAGGGATCTGATCTTAGATGTTTCAATGCCTTGTTTTCTTCTACTGAGAGGTTAAATTTTACTTTGTTCTTGGGCAATGGGTGCTCCAAAATTTTATGAAAACCCTCAGTGACTCTCTCCCTAAACAAGTCTATATTGGGATGAGTCCCTGTTGGAATAAATTTGGATCGTGATTTTAACCCACTATCAATTTGTATGTTTTCTGAGATATCCAATTCCACTCTCAACACATCTACCTCAATTGGTGTGTCATCCTGTAACGACATCATCAACTGTAATGTATGTAAATCTGAAACAGTATGGGTAGGTGGTACATATTCCCCCATATTCTTAGTACATATAACAGGATTCCGGATGAAATGATCTTTCAATTTTAATAGTCTGGTAAATTTGTACAAGTCCACAAAAAAATCCATGTCATTACCAAATTGTGTGGGACAAAACCCCAAGCCCTTACTCAATACGGTTTATCTCAATTTCTGACAACACTCTGGAGGAGAGATTTACAATCATATGTTCCTGTGTGGAACCCCCTCCCCTTGTCTTGTAATATTTTCTAAGTTGTCTTTGACCTGGTTGACATGGCAATTGTGTCGTTCCGCACCCTTTTGTTTCTGCCTGTGTTCCTGCCATCTCCTCCCCCCCCTTCTTGTTTTTGTTCTTTTCTGATGGTTTTCACCCCTAATCTCAATCGCTCCATTTCCACTAAAAAAGTGGATCGATTTTCAGTGTCAGATACGCCTGGTGTCTCTTCCGTGTTTACTGAGCTGGCCACAGAGGAAATAGAACTGGTGCTGTCAATGGATACTAATTCAGATGTTTCTTCTCTTTGTCTTTTTCCTTCCCCCGCTACTTTCAAATTATCATATCTGTGGGAGAATGTATAAATTCTCCCATCATTGTAGTCCTTATCATCTCTCTTAATTTTCTTGACCTTTTTATCCCTTAAGTAAATTTGATATTCATCAAGTATTTTATCTAAAATATCATAATTCTTTTTTATTACATCTTTTAAATTAAAAATTGCAATCTCCTTCTCAAGTTCCTCTATTTCAGATTGTAACTTACAGCCTTTCATCTCTGTGTTTTTAATCAATATACGCATCATATTAAATGATGCGTTATGAAGATTTTCCTCCCATTCCTTTAAAGACTCAGGGTCAAGGTCCTCAAACGTCAGACTCATCCCAATATAGACTTGTTTAGGGAGAGAGTCACTGAGGGTTTTCATAAAATTTTGGAGCACCCATTGCCCAAGAACAAAGTAAAATTTAACCTCTCAGTAGAAGAAAACAAGGCATTGAAACATCTAAGATCAGATCCTCAATCGTTATCCGAGAAGCGGATAAGGGGGAAATGTGGTGATAATGGATAAGGAGAGCTACATGAAGGAAATTGACCGCCAGCTGTCAGACACCGCGTGTTACATGAAGGTCCCAGGGAACCCCATTAACACTCTGAGTGCTCATATTAACATGAGACTGGTGGAATGGAGGGAGATTGGTCTTTTAAGCGATGAGGAATATAAATATCTGATGGTGAGTGAACCCTCTTTTCCATGTATTTATGTACTTCCCAAAGTACACAAGGGGGATCAATTCCCACCGGGACGCCCAATTATTTCAGGTGTTAATTCCCCAACAGAGAAGCTGTCAGAATATGTAGACCAATTTTTACAACCATTGGTCTGCAATTTACCAGCGTATATTAAAGACAGCAAAGACATTTTAAATAAATTTGATGGTCTTGCTTGGTCTGAAACTTTATTGTTCGTAACGATGGATGTGGCTAGTCTATATACTTGCATCAGGAAGGAATTAGGTATTAAAGCTCTAGAATTCTTCCTGGGGCAAAGAACTGCGGACCACTATAGACATAATGAGGTTTTATTAGAAATGACAAATATCATTCTGTCCAAAAATTTCTTTTTACATGATGCACAATGGTATCACCAGATACAGGGCACGGCGATGGGCTCCAGGTTTGCTCCCGCTTATGCCAGACTCTTTATGGGTTGGTATGAGCGGGAGCATGCCTGGGGCCGTCGCTCTGCAAACTGGACAGGACATATTTTATTCTGGGGCAGGTACATCGATGATGTTATCATGCTTTGGGATGGACCTGCCTCGGAGTTATTGGAGTATCATGCCTTCCTCAATGAAAACCCCTTCAATGTGCAATTCACTATTAATTTTAGTGGAGAACAAATTGAATTTTTGGATATTCTTTTCTTCATCGAGAATAATCATATACAAAGTTCAACTCATCGGAAAAATACAGCTTGTAATAGCACCTTACATTCAGGCAGTGCACATCCCCAACACGTAATTAACAACATCCTGTATGGGGAGATGACACGCATGAGGAGAAATTGCAGCACGGAGGAGGCTTTCTCCGAAAACATTAAACAAACTAAACTGCGCTTTCTAGCACGTGGCTACCCTCGAGATAAGTTGGACAAAGCTGAAAATAAGATTGCTAAAATCTCTAGGGACACCACTTTGAGAACGAAGGATTCAGCTAAAGCTAGTAGGGCCCCTACATCTTTTATCACACAGTTCAATAGCAATAGTGATAGGATTTATAACGTATTACGTAAACATTGGCATTTATTAACTGAAGTACCCACTTTACAGGAGATACTGGCCATAAAACCTAAGATAACATATAGGAGGGGCAAGAATTTGAGAGATCTGTTGTGCCCCAGTTACATCACGATGCCAAGAACAGTGACTTGGTTGTCACATTCAATCAAGGGTTTCTTCACCTGTAAAAGTTGTAATATTTGCATGTTTGGAAAAGATAAAACAAAGTTTTTTAAATTTAACACTGAGCGGGTCTATTACGTCAACCATCTGATTAATTGCAACACGAGGTATGTTACATATATTCTGGGCTGCCCGTGTAATAAAATCTACGTGGGTAGCACCATAAGACCTCTCAAATTGAGAATACAGGAGCACCTACGCGCAATACGGAATGGTGATTATAAATACCCCATGACATTCCACATGCAAAAGAATCATCCAGGCGATAGCGCATTATGGTTTATGGGTATTGATCATATACCAGCTCACACGAGAGGGGAAATAGGGAATTAGCCCTAAGAAAAACGAGGCAGGATGGATATGCAAATTACGTTGTGTCGAACTGGGCCATAATAGCGATGAGGAAATGCATTACTTCCTTTAAAAACGTAGAGGGGATGGTAATCATGATTATTCTCTCGATAGGGGTTGTATGCGAATAATAGGGCTTGCATGCACATGTAAATTTATGATTCTGTTTGTGTATTCTAATATGGATCGGTCATAGCTATATCGATTTACAATTGGATGATTGTTTGAGACATATATCTAAATGGTATATTGGATTGTTATAATGGATATTTTTCCATTTCTTCTCTACTTTTCTTTGTTTTTCTTTTTCCGCTATTCGTTCAAGTTTCCTTTCAAAAAAATCTTTTTTTTCTATATATATTTTTCTCTATACATATTTTTTTATTTTTGGCTCTGATATATGATGTTAGGTGACTTAACTACCAGCAGAGAGTACGGTGAAAACTCTTTAGAGATCATGATATAAAACGAAGCCATTACTGACTTGAGTCTATTAAGATGTTTAACTATGGGATCGGCATATGTCTTCTTACACTAATTTTAGATCGGGCAAATGGAATATATTTATATTTTGAAAGGTTGGTATTTGGTAAATTCGCCTAGTTGGTTAAAACGTTTATTTTGGATATATACATTTGTTTTACCAAATTTCATTGTGAATATATACACAATATATTAGATGTATGCTGCTCTCTAAACACAGCTCTCAATAAGAACGCTTATACAAATAGATGACAGAATCGTATCTCCGTTTTCCAATTATTGGCCACTACAAGATGGTGGCTATATATGGCGATCCCGTGAGTCAGTATCTTTGACTCTCAGCGTGCGGAATAAATAGCTTGGAATTTTCTTCTTTTTTGAAGATCTAACCTAGTAGATGTATGCTGTATCTGACTGCAGTTCATGGAATAAACATGCATGGCAAGCAGCACTTGGAAACTATACTCTTTTTCCTTTTTTCCTGATTTATTGGCCATTACAAGATGGCGGCCATACTCGGCATTCCCGTGAGTCGATAACATTTGACTTCCGGCATGCTGAAGGAAATTACAGCTGTGTTCAATTTAGACCTTAGCATGGGCTGTATAAATAAAGCGGCGCGTGAACACACAATGCACCGTCTTTGTCCTCGGAGGAGATCGTTCGAGGTCGCTGTATATACTTCTTTGGCCATATCAAGGTAAGGAGACATCTGCCATGGGATTCGGTAGCTGTTCGTGAGTGGGGGGTCTAATTCCTATCATATGTAAACTCCTCTTGGGTAGGATCGAAGAATGATCATACTCTGCTTGTGGTCTAAGGGTGTGCGCTTTGGGTGGGAGTTAAGTATATTAAAACCTCTTGCATCTGTTTTTAAACGTATTGAATATTATTATTGACTCTCATGGACATGTCCCTGAATATATAAGGTTCATATATATTATATAGGAACCGCTGAGGGATTGGAGCTGTTGGTTTTGGTACCGAGCAGTTAAGACTGGGTTCATTCACAATATGTAAGAACTGTTGAGGGACTAAAAGATGTTGTTTTTGGCATTGAGCAAACACTAACGGGAGTGCCTTCATGGACTTATAGCAGATAATGGTGGGAATTCTGTTAGAACTAACATGGTTTATAGCCTGAGGCGAGCCCGTGGTTGAATTTATGTTGTGTTTTTTGATTCAATGTGTACGGGGTGATATTGCGTCGTTTGTTATAACAGGGTAATCATCCTGTCAATTGATCGACACATTGCCCATGGTTTCTTTTGTAGGCTGTTTTGGGAGATTGCCCGCTTCAACTGTTGGCACACTATACTATAGTGAGGCGCACGCCGGAAGGATTTGTGTGGAGGGTACCATCCCTGTAAATACATCCTGCTTCTCTTTTTTTAATCAAGGAATAGTCACCCTGATTTTATTGAGTAAGTAATTGTTACATATCATTCATTACAGATAGAAAGATTAGTTTAGAAGGACTACATGGTGATATTATATTATATATTTCCTTTTGGTACAGTATACGAAGGACAAGAACCAATATACACCCAGGGGTGGAACTTGGATGTTGATTTATCTCCAGGAGTGTCCGCCCTTCTGGCTTCAATGGTGGGTACCTCTATACGAGTGATGGCTATACCCTCCCTGCTCTCTCTTGGTCTCTCTGAGTCTTTTGGTAGCCCTTTTCTCCCCTGTTCTTTCCTGTTCACTTTGTTTTGGTTATTAATCTTGGGGTATACAGGGTTATTGTTCTAAATCATAGTATTGATTGCTCAATCACAGGAGGAGATAATATGATATATATATATATATTTTTTATATTTTCTTTCTCATGAATTTTTCTATGAATTCTCTCTATAAATTTCTCGGCACTTTTTCTCAGGATTTTCCCGTAAACATTTTCTCTGCGATCTCTCTTTTTATCCTCTTTTTTAAACTCATTTACATAAATGTAATTTTGTTTATGGTTTTATAAAAATCGTAAGTTTTTATAGTTATCTAAATATTGTATATAAATGTTAAAATTAGGTGTTTGTCAGATAGAAGTTTGTGTTAGTCCAGATATGTTGTGAAAATGGTATACGTTAAGCATAATAGTTATGTGATTTTTTTGTCTTGTCTTCATGGTTTTTCTATTCTTTTGTGTATAAGTTGTACATATATATATTGTTTGAATGTGAATATTGATGTTGGTGATGTTCTGTGTATATATATATATATATATATTTATGTACATATATATGTTTGTCAAATTTACAGCCCTGAAGAAGTCCATTATTGGACGAAACGCGTCGGCTGTGGTTTTTTTACGTATCAAGAATATTTTGACAAATAAAAGAAGAAAACATATGGAAAATATTATGGACACGGATCTGATAATTTGTAATGTGTCTGTTGTTTCTTGTTACGAAGTGGTGCACCTTTGCGCTTTAGTTTGTTTGTTATAATCCTGTTTTGGATTGCACCGCGGCAGTGGGTGTGTTAACGGTGTGCACACGTTATTACTGGAGAAATCCAATTACACTAATTAGGGATAGTGGGTCAGGTGCTAGGTCTTTACGGGGTACACTGCCAAACCTGTGTGTTTCTTATAAAATTTACTCCCTGTGTAAGCACTGGCCTGCCCTATTATTACTATTATTTTTATTAAGATTTACCACAGATATGCCCAATTTCAAGGATAGAAGACAGGAACTAGCTCAGGACCTCTTTCCCTCAAAACAACATGTGGGAAGTACGCCAAGCAATGTTGAAAAAACAGAGGGTTTAAAAATAAAGTTTCAGAGGTTGGAAAAACTAAAAAAACAAGAAATGTCCAGGTGGTGGGACGGCACCACTTTGGCGAAATATATTGAGAATGATAAAATCCCACGAGGTCTTAGAATCTTAATCTTCCCGACGTTTGAGGACCTTGACCCAGAGTCTTTAAAGGAATGGGAGGAAAATCTTCATAACGCATCATTTAATATGATGCGTATATTGATTAAAAACGCAGAGATGAAAGGCTGTAAGTTACAATCTGAAATAGAGGAACTTGAGAAGGAGATTGCAATTTTTAATTTAAAAGATGTAATAAAAAAGAATTATGATATTTTAGATAAAATACTTGATGAATATCAAATTTACTTAAGGGATAAAAAGGTCAAGAAAATTAAGAGAGATGATAAGGACTATAATGATGGGAGAATTTATACATTCTCCCACAGATATGATAATTTGAAAGTAGCGGGGAAGGAAAAAGACAAAGAGAAGAAACATCTGAATTAGTATCCATTGACAGCACCAGTTCTATTTCCTCTGTGGCCAGCTCAGTAAACACGGAAGAGACACCAGGCGTATCTGACACTGAAAATCGATCCACTTTTTAGTGGAAATGGAGCGATTGAGATTAGGGGTGAAAACCATCAGAAAAGAACAAAAACAAGAAGGGGGAGGAGATGGCAGGAACACAGGCAGAAACAAAAGGGTGCGGAACGACACAATTGCCATGTCAACCAGGTCAAAGACAACTTAGAAAATATTACAAGACAAGGGGAGGGGGTTCCACACAGGAACTTATGATTGTAAATCTCTCCTCCAGAGTGTTGTCAGAAATTGAGATAACCGTATTGAGTAAGGGCTTGGGGTTTTGTCCCACACAATTTGGTAATGACATGGATTTTTTTGTGGACTTGTACAAATTTACCAGACTATTAAAATTGAAAGATCATTTCATCCGGAATCCTGTTATATGTACTAAGAATATGGGGGAATATGTACCACCTACCCATACTGTTTCAGATTTACATACATTACAGTTGATGATGTCGTTACAGGATGACACACCAATTGAGGTAGATGTGTTGAGAGTGGAATTGGATATCTCAGAAAACATACAAATTGATAGTGGGTTAAAATCACGATCCAAATTTATTCCAACAGGGACTCATCCCAATATAGACTTGTTTAGGGAGAGAGTCACTGAGGGTTTTCATAAAATTTTGGAGCACCCATTGCCCAAGAACAAAGTAAAATTTAACCTCTCAGTAGAAGAAAACAAGGCATTGAAACATCTAAGATCAGATCCTCAATCGTTATCCGAGAAGCGGATAAGGGGGAAATGTGGTGATAATGGATAAGGAGAGCTACATGAAGGAAATTGACCGCCAGCTGTCAGACACCGCGTGTTACATGAAGGTCCCAGGGAACCCCATTAACACTCTGAGTGCTCATATTAACATGAGACTGGTGGAATGGAGGGAGATTGGTCTTTTAAGCGATGAGGAATATAAATATCTGATGGTGAGTGAACCCTCTTTTCCATGTATTTATGTACTTCCCAAAGTACACAAGGGGGATCAATTCCCACCGGGACGCCCAATTATTTCAGGTGTTAATTCCCCAACAGAGAAGCTGTCAGAATATGTAGACCAATTTTTACAACCATTGGTCTGCAATTTACCAGCGTATATTAAAGACAGCAAAGACATTTTAAATAAATTTGATGGTCTTGCTTGGTCTGAAACTTTATTGTTCGTAACGATGGATGTGGCTAGTCTATATACTTGCATCAGGAAGGAATTCGGTATTAAAGCTCTAGAATTCTTCCTGGGGCAAAGAACTCGTGGACCACTATAGACATAATGAGGTTTTATTAGAAATGACAAATATCATTCTGTCCAAAAATTTCTTTTACATGATGCACAATGGTATCACCAGATACAGGGCACGGCGATGGGCTCCAGGTTTGCTCCCGCTTATGCCGGACTCTTTATGGGTTGGTATGAGCGGGAGCATGCCTGGGGCCGTCGCTCTGCAAACTGGACAGGACATATTTTATTCTGGGGCAGGTACATCGATGATGTTATCATGCTTTGGGATGGACCTGCCTCGGAGTTATTGGAGTATCATGCCTTCCTCAATGAAAACCCCTTCAATGTGCAATTCACTATTAATTTTAGTGGAGAACAAATTGAATTTTTGGATATTCTTTTCTTCATCGAGAATAATCATATACAAAGTTCAACTCATCGGAAAAATACAGCTTGTAATAGCACCTTACATTCAGGCAGTGCACATCCCCAACACGTAATTAACAACATCCCGTATGGGGAGATGACACGCATGAGGAGAAATTGCAGCACGGAGGAGGCTTTCTCCGAAAACATTAAACAAACTAAACTGCGCTTTCTAGCACGTGGCTACCCTTGAGATAAGTTGGACAAAGCTGAAAATAAGATTGCTAAAATCTCTAGGGACACCACTTTGAGAACGAAGGATTCAGCTAAAGCTAGTAGGGCCCCTACATCTTTTATCACACAGTTCAATAGCAATAGTGATAGGATTTATAACGTATTACGTAAACATTGGCATTTATTAACTGAAGTACCCACTTTACAGGAGATACTGGCCATAAAACCTAAGATAACATATAGGAGGGGCAAGAATTTGAGAGATCTGTTGTGCCCCAGTTACATCACGATGCCAAGAACAGTGACTTGGTTGTCACATTCAATCAAGGGTTTCTTCACCTGTAAAAGTTGTAATATTTGCATGTTTGGAAAAGATAAAACAAAGTTTTTTAAATTTAACACTGAGCGGGTCTATTACGTCAACCATCTGATTAATTGCAACACGAGGTATGTTACATATATTCTGGGCTGCCCGTGTAATAAAATCTACGTGGGTAGCACCATAAGACCTCTCAAATTGAGAATACAGGAGCACCTATGCGCAATACGGAATGGTGATTATAAATACCCCATGACATTCCACATGCAAAAGAATCATCCAGGCGATAGCGCATTATGGTTTATGGGTATTGATCATATACCAGCTCACACGAGAGGGGGAAATAGGGAATTAGCCCTAAGAAAAAACGAGGCAGGATGGATATGCAAATTACGTTGTGTCGAACTGGGCCATAATAGCGATGAGGAAATGCATTACTTCCTTTAAAAAACGTAGAGGGATGGTAATCATGATTATTCTCTGGATAGGGTTTTATGCGAATAATAGGGCTTGCATGCACATGTACATTTATGATTCTGTTTGTGTATTCTAATATGGATCGGTCATAGCTATATCGATTTACAATTGGATGATTGTTTGAGACATATATCTAAATGGTATATTGGATTGTTATAATGGATATTTTTCCATTTCTTCTCTACTTTTCTTTGTTTTTCTTTTTCCGCTATTCGTTCAAGTTTCCTTTCAAAAAATCTTTTTTTCTATATATATTTTTCTCTATACATATTTTTTTATTTTTGGCTCTGATATATGATGTTAGGTGTCTTAACTACCAGCAGAGAGTAGGGTGAAAACTCTTTAGAGATCATGATATAAAACGAAGCCATTACTGACTTGAGTCTATTAAGATGTTTAACTATGGGATCGGCATATGTCTTCTTACACTAATTTTAGATCGGGCAAATGGAATATATTTATATTTTGAAAGGTTGGTATTTGGTAAATTCGTCTAGTTGGTTAAAACGTTTATTTTGGATATATACATTTGTTTTACCAAATTTCATTGTGAATATATACACAATATATTAGATGTATGCTGCTCTCTAAACACAGCTCTCAATAAGAACGCTTATACAAATAGATGACAGAATCGTATCTCCGTTTTCCAATTATTGGCCACTACAAGATGGTGGCTATATATGGCGATCCCGTGAGTCAGTATCTTTGACTCTCAGCGTGCGGAATAAATAGCTTGGAATTTTCTTCTTTTTTGAAGATCTAACCTAGTAGATGTATGCTGTATCTGACTGCAGTTCATGGAATAAACATGCATGGCAAGCAGCACTTGGAAACTATACTCTTTTTTCCTTTTTTCCTGATTTATTGGCCATTACAAGATGGCGGCCATACTCGGCATTCCCGTGAGTCGATAACATTTGACTTCCGGCATGCTGAAGGAAATTACAGCTGTGTTCAATTTAGACCTTAGCATGGGCTGTATAAATAAAGCGGCGCGTGAACACACAATGCACCGTCTTTGTCCTCGGAGGAGATCGTTCGAGGTCGCTGTATATACTTCTTTGGCCATATCAAGGTAAGGAGACATCTGCCATGGGATTCGGTAGCTGTTCGTGAGTGGGGGGTCTAATTCCTATCATATGTAAACTCCTCTTGGGTAGGATCGAAGAATGATCATACTCTGCTTGTGGTCTAAGGGTGTGCGCTTTTGGGTGGGAGTTAAGTATATTAAAACCTCTTGCATCTGTTTTTAAACGTATTGAATATTATTATTGACTCTCATGGACATGTCCCTGAATATATAAGGTTCATATATATTATATAGGAACCGCTGAGGGATTGGAGCTGTTGGTTTTGGTACCGAGCAGTTAAGACTGGGTTCATTCACAATATGTAAGAACTGTTGAGGGACTAAAAGATGTTGTTTTTGGCATTGAGCAAACACTAACGGGAGTGCCTTCATGGACTTATAGCAGATAATGGTGGGAATTCTGTTAGAACTAACATGGTTTATAGCCTGAGGCGAGCCCGTGGTTGAATTTATGTTGTGTTTTTTGATTCAATGTGTACGGGGTGATATTGCGTCGTTTGTTATAACAGGGTAATCATCCTGTCAATTGATCGACACATTGCCCATGGTTTCTTTTGTAGGCTGTTTTGGGAGATTGCCCGCTTCAACTGTTGGCCCACTATACTATAGTGAGGCGCACGCCGGAAGGATTTGTGTGGAGGGTACCATCCCTGTAAATACATCCTGCTTCTCTTTTTTTAATCAAGGAATAGTCACCCTGATTTTATTGAGTAAGTAATTGTTACATATCATTCATTACAGATAGAAAGATTAGTTTAGAAGGACTACATGGTGATATTATATTATATATTTCCTTTTTGGTACAGTATACGAAGGACAAGAACCAATATACACCCAGGGGGTGGAACTTGGATGTTGATTTATCTCCAGGAGTGTCCTCCCTTCTGGCTTCAATGGTGGGTACCTCTATACGAGTGATGGCTATACCCTCCCTGCTCTCTCTTGGTCTCTCTGAGTCTTTTGGTAGCCCTTTTCTCCCCTGTTCTTTCCTGTTCACTTTGTTTTGGTTATTAATCTTGGGGTATACAGGGTTATTGTTCTAAATCATAGTATTGATTGCTCAATCACAGGAGGAGATAATATGATATATATATATATATTTTTTATATTTTCTTTCTCATGAATTTTTTCTATGAATTCTCTCTATAAATTTCTCGGCACTTTTTCTCAGGATTTTCCCGTAAACATTTTCTCTGCGATCTCTCTTTTTATCCTCTTTTTTAAACTCATTTACATAAATGTAATTTTGTTTATGGTTTTATAAAAATCGTAAGTTTTTTATAGTTATCTAAATATTGTATTTAAATGTTAAAATTAGGTGTTTGTCAGATAGAAGTTTGTGTTAGTCCAGATATGTTGTGAAAATGGTATACGTTAAGCATAATAGTTATGTGATTTTTTTTGTCTTGTCTTCATGGTTTTTCTATTCTTTTGTGTATAAGTTGTACATATATATATTGTTTGAATGTGAATATTGATGTTGGTGATGTTCTGTGTATATATATATATATATATATTTATGTACATATATATGTTTGTCAAATTTACAGCCCTGAAGAAGTCCATTATTGGACGAAACGCGTCAGCTGTGGTTTTTTTACGTATCAAGAATATTTTGAAAAATAAAAGAAGAAAACATATGGAAAATATTATGGACACGGATCTGATAATTTGTAATGTGTCTGTTGTTTCTTGTTACGAAGTGGTGCACCTTTGCGCTTTAGTTTGTTTGTTATAATCCTGTTTTGGATTGCACCGCGGCAGTGGGTGTGTTAACGGTGTGCACACGTTATTACTGGAGAAATCCAATTACACTAATTAGGGATAGTGGGTCAGGTGCTAGGTCTTTACGGGGTACACTGCCAAACCTGTGTGTTTCTTATCATATTTATTTTTATATTCACATGTACAAAATCTTAAAATATTTAAATAGGTCATTCAGTATCAAATTTAAAAATCATATTCATATTTTTTTATAAAAGTAAAAATTATTATTAAGAAATAAAAATTTAATATAATTCCCATAGAAATATGTTTTAATAATTATAAAACATAAATCATATTGTATATATAATGCATTATACTTAATAATTTCTTTTTAATAATGTGTAGGGGGGACCCATGGGTCCCCCCTGTGTGCGACTCACGCGGCTACGCGTACAGGGGGGTCCGACACGGACCCCCGAAGTCCGGCTCCGACTGCTCTTTCGAGCCGGACGGCGCGAGTCGGTCGGACTGTTCGAGGCGCGCATCGTACTTGCCTGGTCGGGGAAAGTCTCCATTGCGTGGTGCGAGTTGAGTCCGTACGAGTGGGTCGGAGCGGTTCGGAGCCAGGAACGAGTCGGGCGGGGATTTCGCGTACGCTCGCATCGTACTTGCTCGCGCGGACGGGTTTTCGAATCGGTCAGAAACAGGGCGTCCGAATCGGATCCGGTAAAGCCGAATCCGATTCGCTGCCCTACCGGCCAAGATCGGAATCGGCCCCACAGTCTTTTTCAAAGCAAGACTCTATGGTGTCTTTGTGTTGCTCGATTATGCTTGAAACTTCAGGTCGATAACTACAGTGCAATCCTTGTTCAGTCTGTAGTTCTGCACACATCATTTTCGGGACCTCATTGATAGAGTGGCTCTTTCAATCTGATTTCAGAGAAACTGGAAATCTATACCTGGAGATCAATTTTTACAATAACACATATGCTACCATGTGATTGTCATTTCTTTTGGTTGTGTAGGAATCAGGCATTTCGCTCATGTTCTTTTGCATTCTATTAAAAGGACCTTCTGATCTCCCTATGTGACTCAATGTAACGTGTGCTCTTTTCCCTGCATTAATTTGTTGACATGCCACATCTCGATGACACTCTTCTTCTGCAAGCTTCCTAAACTTTTGCTGGTATCTATTCTTTGTAAAGAGACATTTCTTTGAATCCTTCTCTAAGTGTGCCTGTCCATGCATGTATCATGTCATTGGAAATGACAAACTGTCTGGCAACACTGGTCTGTCTTCAGCTGACATTTGGATGTCATTTGCATTTTTCTCAAAATCTGTTTTGATCCACCCTTGTTGTTCTGACACTGAAACATTTTCGTGTACCCCTTTCAACTCTTCAAAGTGTACGCTATTGACATCAACATTGGATAGACAGTGCTCTTCTCAGATTCACATGTGAAATTTCCCTTCAATGTGTAAGCTATCAGGACACAATTTTTGGCAACTGAATTACCATCTCTCTTTCCCATGACAATAGTGACTCCCATTTGAGCAGTGAAACTGCATGCTATGGTAAGGCATTCAATTTTGAATCTTGTGCTGAGGTAACTTCTTGAAGCCATGAATCTTCGGCAACATAATTCATGGTGCACACGAAATATGCTTCTCTTAATGTGCCATTGTTACCTCTTAAACATAGGCCATCTACAAAATGGACATGATCAGGCTCAATCAGGTGTTCATCATTAGTATCTAACCTTGGCTTCATGCATTGATCCATGACACCTAGACATTCATGTTCAGTTTCATCAAAAACAATTTCCTTTACTGACAGTAGACTCAATACATTTGAATTTAGTGCTTCCAGGAAGGAATGAAGGACGTCGCAGCCTGGATGAACAACAGCTGCCTCAAGCTCAACTCGGAGAAGACTGAGGTCCTTGTCCTCGGTCCCTCTACCTCCGCTTGGGACAACACCTGGTGGCCCTTGGGAGCACACCTACTCCTTCAGACCACGCTCGAAACCTCGGCATTATCCTCGACTCCTCCCTCACCATGACCCGCCAGATCAACTCTGTCGCCTCCACCAGCTTCAACTGCCTCCGCATCCTCCGCAAGACCTTCAAATGGACCCCCCCAGAATGCAGAAAGACCGTTACCCACGCACTCATAACAAGCAGACTGGACTACGGCAACGCCCTCTATGCCAGAATCAACAGAACTCTCCTACACAAACTCCAAACCATCCAGAACACCGCAGCCAGACTCGTCCTTGGAACCCCACGGCATGAAAGCATGACCCAACACCTACAAGACCTCCATTGGCTACCCGTCGAGAAGAGAGTAACCTTCAAATTACTCACCCACGCCTACAAATCCCTCCACAACATCAGACCCAAATACCTCAACGAAAGAGTCTCCTTCCACATACCCAAAAGGAACCTCCGCTCCGCTGACCTCGATCTGGCAGAAATCCCACACATTCACAGAAACAGAGCAGTCGGAAGAGCCTTCTCCTACATCGCAGCCAAGGCCTGGAACGAGCTCCTGGTCAACATCAGACGCTCCCCTACCCTGCACACCTTAAGGAAGAACCTCAAGACCTGGCTCTTCGACTGAACCAGAGCTGCACACTCCCCCTCCTAGCGCCTTGAGACCCTCACGGGTGAGTAGCGCGCTTTATAAAACCCTGATTGATTGATTGATTGAATTTAGACATGTTTCGATCACAAGATTTTTCAGTAGCAAATCCGCAAAACAAGAGACCATTTCAGTTACTGGACATTCCATTATTATATTCTCACTCTTTTTGTGACTGACATTAATTGCAGCTACTAAGTTAAGGCAGCTGGGTATTTCTGTGACAATAGGGTCAAGATTCGTTGGGGAATATGTCACAGACTTTTGAACTTCTTCATGTTTTTGAACAGGCACTGAGAGAGTGCAGCCCTCCCTCTCACTGCAAATGAGTGTATATTCTTTTAAATAAATTTGCATCCCTAGTGCCGGGGCACAACACATTTTCTCTTTCGACTCTAGGTATGCTTGTGTGCAAACATTGTCCACTGGAAGCGGATCGGAAACATCCTTGTGTGTCAGCCTCAGTAAAGGCTTAGCCTCTAGGGAAAGGTTTGGTGTTGACTGTCTACAGTAGCCAACCATTCCTAAAAGCATCCTGGCTTCTCTCTGAGTTTGAGGTGGATTCATCTGGTGAATTTCTCCCACTCTCTCTGGTGACACCTTTCTAGCTCCTTCTTCAATTTTGTGTCTCAGATACTGATCTCCTTTTTGGCAATACTCCTGACTATCATCATGTAATGGCACTATGATATAAACTTGACAAAAATCAATAACAGTGAGCCATTCTTCAGTACATGCAATTCGAAAAGGTATATTGGCTGGATTCTGTTTTATAGGACAACATAGAATAACTATGCTGCTAATCTCCTGCACTACTCTGTACTTCTCATTGAGTTTCTGTAAACCTGTGATCAGAGAGTTACATGAACTTCCAATCAATTCCTCCAAAAATCCCATGCTCAGTTTATCTTCAATTACGTGTGAAATTCCTGCAACTATCTCTTGTGTCGAATCATATGATGATGTTCTGAAATACATGGCATCTGATTCTAATTTAACTAAAACTGGTTCTGCTCTTTTTATTAATCCGACATCTTTCGTTGTGAACTCACATACTGCTGGGTTCACTGTTTCTTCCAAATAAGAGGGTAACTTTGCAACTGTAATTTCTGAAAACAATCTTACACCTGTCTCTGGTTGGGCCATTTTAATCTATACATCCTCATCAGGAGTCTGATATTCAATCTCATCTAGTGTACAGTAAATTGTGCAGTTTAATTTGCACCACAAGTGTTTTCCTGTCAGACCTACAGTGCTTGAGTCACAAATATCGAATTGGTAACTTTCCTCAAATGAACCTAATTCTCTACAACCTTCTCTAAAACTGAATTTGCAATCTGTCTGTTTAGAACTCCTACCACTTGGGTCTTTTTTCCTAAGTAAGGTAGGTCTGGAACTTCCACTATCCTCACAATGGATCTGGTGGTATAAGATATGTTGGGGCCAAAACTGTCACTTTCAAATACAGCAGTCTGTTGAAACAGGCTCTGATTTTGGTCCTGAAAAGAATTCAAATTTGCTTTGGACAACTGATTTAAGTTAATTTGGGGTTTCCCATATTTTGTGGGAACATCTGGGCTTGGAGAACTTGTATCATTGGTACCTGTTTCTGATCTGACATTTGCTTTTGCTGAACGGGCACATTTTGCATCTGCATTTCTCCCTGTATTTGCACATTTTCTTCTGCGTCAGGTTTAAGTCTACACTTCCTCTTCCAATGCTAAAATCTGTTACAAAGATGGCAAAAGGTAATTTTCTCCAACATGGTGACATCCATAACCATATTTGGACCAACCAAAACTCTTCTATCTCTTTCCTGTAAAACACCAAATCCTCATTGAGCACCTTGTACTCCTGCTTGTGGAACTAAACCTTGTATCTCAACTTCATTCTTCGCAATCCCATCTATCAACTCTCTTTGCAGACCAACCAATCCTTGCTGAATGTGCACACCGATCTGACCAAAGATCATTAATCCATTAACAAGTTGAGACACACAGAATCTCCTGTCACTGACATCAGTACACTCTCTCCTGCGCTGTTGAAATTCCTGACACACTCTTTCACAAAATTCATGAACCGATTCTTCTAGTTCTCGTGATGTTCTTTTGATCTGTACCCAATCAAGATCTTTTGGTGGCACTCAGCGCTTCAAAAAAGTAATCACTGCTTCATTTTTCTCCATATCAACAGAAGAAGGTGCATTAGTGCAAGAATCTCTCATTGTCTCTTCACCTGGCCCTTGCACAACAACTTTACATTCAGACCAGAATTTAATTGGCTTTGCAGTGTCAAGGAACATTTTGAAATTAATCTACAACACACTTGAACTTTCAATAAATCCATCAACTTGTGGATACCACAGCATAGGCTTATCTCTAAATTTTGGAAATTTGTTCATGAATGCTGCAAGTTCACCTTTGTCCCGTGGTACATGAACATGCACTTTTCCCACTATTTCTCTCAATGGATAAGCTGAAGCTTCTCCCTCATCCTGTTTATTGTTTTCCTCAACTAAGTCTGGTGGTTTCTTTTTCTTCTGTTTCCTTGCTAGGTCTGGTGGTTTCTTTTTCTTCTCATGTTTCCCTGACCACTTGTCTCTTAATTTCTCATCAATTAAATTTGTTTCTCCCTTGACTATTGGTGTTGTAAATACAATCCCTCCACTATCTTTCAATGCTTGAACCGTCTGGGGCAGTTTCTGTTCTATAACCTGTGAATTTTGAGATGTCGAGGTAAACTCTGTTGTAATTACTCCTTCTGCAGTTCTTTGAGCTTCTTGAGTTGGGACCATATTAATTTGGACAGTCCGGATTTGTCCACGCACTGTTTGTGCAGCTACAGTTTGTAAAATCTGTACCTAATCAGTCACAATTGTAGCAGTAACACCTGGGGGAGTCACTGTCGATATCGAGTCAAAAGGTGGTGGGGCAATCTGAAATGTCTGTAAAGTTCTCTCAATCTGTATTTCTCTTGGTTCAACAGAAGCAGCAGCCACTGTTGTACTAGCTGGCACACTATTATCAGAATTTGCAGTGGGGACCACATAAGGTGGTGGACTCTCAGTTAACAAAGTATCCAATATTTCATCCCCTAAATCACTATCGGTTTTAGGCTTTTTGTCATCCTTAATTTCTTTCTCCTGTATCTGATCCTTTACCTTTTCGTACTCTCTTTCCTTGTCTCTTGCTGTCTTCTCCCATGGGCTTAAAGCTTCAAATTGTGCGACTCTAGATGATGACTTTATTTCAGATAACATTTCTCTTAATCTGTCAATAATTTACAGTTCAAAAGTACCATATTTAGGAAAACTCAAAGGACCCTCTTTCTCAGTAACCTTGCACCATAGGTGAATCCACAAACATGAAAATAATCCCAAATTTGTTAACATAAAATGTGCAGGCGTTCCATTAGGTGGTGCCTCGTCACCGACCCAGATCGAATTTGTCGATTTACCTCTCAGAAGTGTCCTAAAACCTTTAAACAATTTCATTACTGCAATAATTCAATCCAATGCTTTGATTCAATTCCATAAACGTCAATTTTCCCTCCAATCCTGTTACAGTTTAAATTCTTGAAGACTTTCAACCAATCTCAATACGGTAATCTCACAACAGACCTATCAGAGCGTGGCACACTCTGACGTCACTCTAACTCTTTACAGCGGCTCACCATCCTTCACAATTACACCATACACATTCACTCTCACACTCATACAACCAAGTAACTGTTTATCCAAAAGCTACTAAACAAAATAATCGCCTATCAGACAGCCACAGTAACTTACAGTTACATAAAACCAAGTAATTATCTGTTATCTAAAAGATCGATAGTATACACTCTCTCAAAAACATTCACATCCCGTGACCCACGACCTGCGTTAGTCACTTGAATCACTGTAGTCTACCCCTTGTGCACAAGGTTTTCCACACACGACTCTATTGAATCCACTGACAAAAAGTTCCCCATCCCAAGTGAGCCGTCAACAGCGCTCCACGACACTCACATCAATGATCAGACAATTACAGCAAAAAGCTATCCCGGGATTTTGGACTACTCTTGAGTCCGCTTTCCAAAAACCTCCTGGACTGCACGTGTTCGGACCAGTAAACGATAAACCGACGTTCACTCGACTATCATCACAACTCCGCAAGACATAACACAATCAAATCATCACCGCAATCTAACACACTCACGTGATTACCGCAACCAAAATTTCCGCAACTGGAATACCGCATACCACAATCTAATCCAATGCAATTACCGCAAATGCAATTATAGCATCTCATGATCTAGTACAATGCACTACCGAAAATGCAATTACCGCAATCAAAATAACTGCAAAAAAAAAAATTACTGCAATAAAAATTACTGCAACAAAAAATTTGCTGCAATGCGTTGCTCCCTATTGATACTCACACCTTCTTTAGCAACCGCCTTCTCGTACCGCCTTCTAATACCGCTTTGCCAGTTTTCAAGTTCTGGGCATTGGAATCAGGAATCAGGACTTTTTGGGGCTTGGGCCTATTCTAACTTGGGCCTATTTTTGTAACTCCTTTCAGGGAATTAACCTAAACTCTGCTCCTTTTGGTCAAGGCGTTAACCTTACATCTGCTACCATCCTGATGGAGTGGAAATCCCACGGTAATCTTTCTTTGGAAAATCTAGGAAATGTGGACCCGTTACCTCTGATTACCGTTACCCTTGTTTCCACTCCAGATCGATGGATCTTTGCCACCATTTATGACCAGGGAACTCCTTCATAAACATGGGCAATTAATCAAATGCAAATAAACATTTTAGCCAATAATGAGAGTTTTAAAGGGATTTATTTTCCAATGAAAAATTTAAGGTTCTCTGACTCTTCATTCATTAGTCAGATATCAATCAGGTTACAGAATAGAAAATAGAAAATGTAAGTTAGTACAAGCATAATAACTTCCACACAAGCGTTCCATAAAGAAACAATCCTTGTCTAAGACAGTGAGGCACAAATGATGTCAGTCAAAACTCACAATGCAAGAGTGAGCGTAGCATAAAGCTACATCAATCATTAATAATTGCAGAATCTCCCATGAAGAGAAATCAAGCATAAAACAAATAAGCCTTGACAAAGTCAATTTGTCAAAGCATAAGCTTAGGATCTGAATAAAAGTCCGAATGGAACTAAACCTACATCTGAACTGCCTCCGTTATACTATCCATCAAGTCTGCCCTCTCCTTCCCTGCATCTGCAAATCACATCTGCTCTTCTCTCATTTCTACATCGGAGTCTGAAACTCCTCTGCAGCCCTCTGTCTGCAAGGCTTCTGCCTCTCACAAAGGTCTCTGCAAGAGTTCTGCAAGTGTTCTGAAAGTGTTCTGAAATCTCCTAAACTAGAAACGCATTTATCAAAGAATAATGTTACGAAGCATGTAGCATGACTCCATTTTCCTCCAACCTGAATCCAGCATTCTCCACAGGGGCAACTCCACCCCTCAGCAGGCTGCATATGTCATCTTATCAGACAGGCAGGCGAATGTCCTTCCCATAGCACAATTCTGCATTTTATTTAATATAATTTCATCTACTAACCTTCTAATAAAAACACATTATATATAGAACTTTTTAATTAAGCAAGAAACATTAAATGTAACATGTTAATGCACTTTTAAATAACGTGTGTTTTCTATTCTTACTAAAGCAAAGAATTAAAGAGGGCTTTGTTAAAACGTTTCCAGCAACTACACAGATACAGCTCCGAGGTCACAGCTGTAAATTATGCAACTGCTCTCTACACAGGGAGAGAAATTCATTTGGTTATCTTGAAAGTGAACAAAAACTTTCCAAGAGCAAAAACGAATTAAGAGTGGTTTCTGTTTTCTCTACATTATAAAATGTCCTGCTAATTCTAATACAAGTTATATTCTACTAATGCACACTTTTAACACTTTCACAAATGAAAATCACATTTTCATAGTGAGAACAAAATCTAAACTAAAATATATTTAAATCAAGCTATGAATTCCTTGCACATGGGTTACATAAACTGCTAAATGAAAAGCGTCTGGCTAAAGTCTGTGCATTTCAGAGCTCATGTTTTCACTTTGTAGAGCAAAATATCTGCATGTCACTTTTCAAATGCAGCTTTCATTTCTGCAGCGAAGGCAGGTTTTCCCTCAGTGATGCTAAATTTTAAAACACATGTTCTAGGCACTATCAAACGTTAACAGACCAACCAATGAAACCAACACACGTTTCCTCAAGTAGAAATGCAGCCTCAGACATGATAGACATTCTCATTAGGTAATATCTAGAGCGGGTTAGATACTTAAGGCTTATATTGAGCAAAATTGTACTAGCAAAAAGACTGGCAAGGATTGCCATAAAACCCACTGCTGACCAATGGGCTAGGTCTGGTGACAGGGAAGTTATATAACCAGGCTGCAGTATTGTGCCTCCGGTTGCTGTGTCTTTTCTTTCTTCGTCCATATTACTGAAATCGAATTATATAGGTGTCTATCTGATATGACCATTTTGAGAAAAGCATTAGATTGACAGGCAAGTAGTGTAAATATAATCTATTTACTTTCCGATTTCAAGACACTAGAATCTATTACATTTACTGCTCTTTTGTTTTCCACACTGTACCTGCATTGGTTTCACGAGATTAAGTGACACACCTTCCTACTTTATGAAGTATTGCTTGTATAATCAATGTCTTCTCAAATGTTTCTTGGGTGCGTCCTTTCCAAAACCTGTTACACAAAGGATTTTAAAGACCCAATAATATTGCATTGCTCTTGTCCTGTAGTGTAGTTCCTATTTCCGTAATAGGCTCTGCGCATTGGAATAATATACCCTATAGGTTTGACATAGGACTAAGGTCAGTATGTCCCTATCGAGTTACATTAAACTTAATTACTTTGTGCCAGCTAGCTCAGAGGCCACTAGAAACTCCTTGAAAACAAGAAGAGAGTAGTTTCTGGCAACTGCATAAACATGACAACTTTGTTTCCCTTTAGAATCGGAACATTCTCAGAATCGTGGAAACAATAGATAACAGTTTCACTCAGCTAATCGTGCATGCTTAGTTTCTCCAGAGTTACACAGAAAGAAAATACGGGCGTTTCAATAAAAGGGATTTATTGGACAGTCTTGTTTCTTGTGTAAGAGATATGAGCTGTTATGATCACAAAACAGTATGCAAGATATATAATGTACAGCGTAAGCAGTAGAAAGAAATAATACTGCGCTAGCATTATCTTTTAGTTATCACACATATATTCATATACATAAATAACATAAGCTAAGAATGCGAGTACTCATACGATGCGTCTCTAAGCTAGTTCTACCCCAGTGTACCTACTCTAACCTAGGTGTAGGACAAGGTGAGAAGTAGGTGAAGTATTCTATAGTATGGTATACTAAGAGTCTGAAATGCTAAGAGTCTAGTATGCCAAGAGTCCCTCTAGGTTCTAGTCAGCTCCATACCTTGAGAATGAGAGAGGTGGGAATCTCTTTCCGGACTCGAACTCTAACACCCCGCGAAGGGAGTCAGAACACTGGAAGCTGGATTCTCTGCAAGCAGGGATGACAGCGTCTCTTCTCAGTGCGTCAGGCCGGGATATGGGCTCCTCTAAAGTCGAGGTCTCCTCCTGACTTGCTTGGGCAAGGGAAGGTATATTTATACCTGGAAGGTGCCTTGGAATGTTAGCATTGACGTGAAGCCGGGCAGAGGAAGACGTCAGGAATGAAACCTTAAGGTATAGCGGTTCATGCATAATAGATGAGTTCTTGGAGAAATCAATAATCCTGTGCTAGGCTCAGGGTTTGGTTTCTAAGAACTCGTTGTGACGTTGTGGTGGACGGATGTCGGTGACCATGCCTGTATTTGGAGTGCATGGCTCATGCCTAAATAAGGACAGGGTTTTTATGCCTATATAAGGGCAAGGCGAATTGTGCCTATATAAGGACATGTTTCGGGAAAACCTATATACGGACACCTAAAGCGGAATACAACAGTCCTTGTGTTTTTTTAGAAGAGTAGTAACAAATAAACAAACTGATTGCAGAGGTAAAAGAAATCCAACAGCCCACACACAAAGAAATGGAGGGAAATTGATAACAGAAAATTGATTAAGAGATTCATGCATCAGTTGTCATTTCAACAGTTTGGAAATCTCATCTCTTTTAATGCATTGCACAGGATTCAACTCTGACGCTTGCGGTGATTTAGACCAGTCTTTTTATTTTATTTTTCTAAGCCTACTTTCCATGCACATCATTTTTGGTACCTATCTCATCCTGTCTTCTGGAATTCAGGAAAGGACTCAAGTCCCGGCAGTCAACCGAGCCCCTTAGCAGCATGTTCTCAGCGCCTGGATACCCTCGTGGGTGACTAGCCGTGCTCTATAAATCCGAGTTGATTGACTGATTTTATGTAATATTAACTTCCAGGTCATGTTATCTGGATTCATTCTATCTCCATGAAAGGACCCGTGGTGAATGGTTAGTCTCCCAGAATTTAAATGTATTAGTGAGTTCAAAAACTTATTAAGGTGTGAAAGTGACAATCTTCTTTAAGTTTTCTCTATCAATATTTCAAATGTGCCATTATCTTTGGATAATTGTTTAACCGGACAGCTCAGGATAGGATTATTTAAGAGGATTAAATGGGAGGGTACTGTAACTGCTCTCCTTAGCTCCTGTAAAGAAACTCTAAAAGCTCAGCTGGTTCTTGACCAAATGGCTTGAATGCCAGAATGACCAGTTAGAATTGAAGCTAACGCTATAACTTCCCTGCATACCAGTGACGTACTCCAGGTCCCAAAGTATCTGCTACTTTCCCAATGTGATCAAGCTGCATGGGTCACATCATTTAGTTTCCATTTGGAGAGCCAAAAATACAACACTATTTGCATTAGTTATGACTGCACACTACAATATATGCCCATGGATGTCATTTAGGGGTCTCCAGGGGTTGCTGCAGCTACATCTGGCTTGCCTCCGGCAGCTCCTGCCACTGTCCTTGCAATCCCTGGCCTCAGAGGTGGAAAGGGCAGTGTCATCAATAGAACTTAAACAAGGCTCAATTGCACCTTGTTTACTTTTTGTGTCCCTCGGCTACATTGTGCATCTTGGTATCTCCTACAGCCCCTGGACATATGATGTCAGCACTAAATACAAGATAATGAGAGAGAGGGGGAGAGAGAACACTAGAAGGGGAAAATAATGAAAGGAAGAGCAGGAAGACGACAGGTGTGTATGTGTGTGTGCGTGTGTGTGTGTGTGTGTGAGAGAGAGAGAGAGGGGGAGACAGGGAGAGTGATTAAAGAGACATCAGAGAGAGGTGACAGATGTGGGTGATATAGACAGGTGTGAAAGAGAGTGAGGCAAGTGAGAGCAATAGGCACAATAACAGGTGACAAAGAGACAGCCAAGAGCCAGAGAAAGGAGAGGACCCATAAGAGGGGATGACTGTATGGGAGTTATGATACAGATAGACATAAAGGGGCAGATTTACAAGTTCTGGCGCATCCCTGCAAATCAACAGGGATGCGCCAGAATAGATGCGACACTCAATTCTCTCCTTGCACCACCATGTATGCGCCGCATTTACAATGCGGCGCACCGTGGCGCAAGGATAGGCCGATGTGTGACGCATCCTGTGGCGTAAGGGCAGCGCATTTCTGGAGTCGTGTTGCAAGCGCGACGCGGCTCCAGCAATGCACAGGGTCCGCCCATACCTAACGTGGTGCGTCATTCCTTATGCCTGCTTCGAGCAGGCGTAAGGGTTTGACGCAGCAGCGTCGTAAAAGTGACTCCGTGAAATCTTGTAGATTTCACTGCGTCACTTTTACGAGGCTTTCATGTGACGGAACGCCCACCCTGCGATGGAATGACCACATGAAACCTGGCGCAGGTTCCATGTGGCGCAGGGCTTTACAACATGACGCATCTCCCTAAATGCGTCCCGTTGTGAATAAGGCACAACGTGGCGCATGGTTTATGCCGCCGCTGCGTCACAGAAGTGACGCAACGGCGGAGCAAAGGGGCTTGTAAATCTGCCCCAAATCTGCCCCAAAGACTGCAAAGATAGAGAGCGAGGGAGAGAGTGGTGGTGATAGACAACTTAAAGACAAAAGGAAGGGGAGAGATAGATAGAGAGAGAGAGAGAGCGAGAGTGAAAGTGGTATTAAGACAGGGAGGTTAGAAAAGAAACAATAAGATTCCGGGAGATATGGAGGTGATATGGAGACAGACATAGTGAGAAACAGATAGACAAGGTGGTAAGAGGGGTGGGAGACAGATGAAAGAGCTGAACAATAGACACAACAGGTGAGAAAGTCAAGTGCGAGAGGGAAGACTTGAGATATTATAAGGAGATAAATAACAGAACAGTTAAGATAAAGGAGGAGACAGGAGGGGAGAGAAAGTAACAAGAGGAGATATATAATAAATTCCATCATATGAGAAACTAACAGCTATGTCAAAGGTGATTTGACATCACTTCCTGTGATCTCATTGGGGTAAAATGACATATAATGTTACTTCTGCTACTCCTGGCATTTTGGTGAATTGACATCCATGACTATGTCCAAATTCATACAGTCCTTTTATGCAAAATTCACCCAATTACTGTTGCTTAATCATACATGTATTTTCAAAACATGAAAATCAACTCCAGTAAGGCACGCCTTTCACCCTTATTCAATTCTGGGACCTCTTCAGGGCTGAAAATATTTTATAAAAATATATTCACATATATTGCTCACAAAAGACCCAATTCCCTTGATATATAAATATCCATCACATTGAACATGTACATTCCAATTTCTCAGAACAAGTGTGCCCTCGTACTCGTTGGCATTAAGAATGGAGGCAGGACTAAAGATTCACTCCGATTTGTTGTTAAAAGTACAAAGAAACGATTAGTGATGGAAGAGGGCTAATCCACCACAAATCCATAATTTTCATAAATGCAAATTACATAGGCTCAAGACCTGGGCATTCCAAATTTACAATGTCATTGACAAATGTTAAAATCACTAGAAAATGTATTTAATACCTTAGGTGTAAAGAGGTCATGCACATAACAGATTTCTGTAACACACGTTTGCAGATCATTCTTGTAGGTAACGACATTCCCTTGCAAATTGAAGTACATCAAAACCAGTTTATTATCAAACATATGCAAATTTAAGACAAATAATACACACTTATATTATATGGTCCTGCGCATGTTTGTTACTCATTGTATATTTGTGAGGGACATGCCAAATACCCCACCTTTTTATTGTTCACTATGTCCAATCAAAGATATTGATTGACACATGTAATCTGACAGAGAAGTGGGGCATAGAGACAAAACGCAAATAGACAAATTGGATGAAGGCCTAAGCAGGAATAGAGTGTAATTTGGCTCAACTAAAACTATTGCCAAGTGGTACTCCAAATCTCTAGGGGCTGACAAATAAAACAATAAATAGAGAAATTAACGTCATGAACAGAACCCCTGTCAATCAACAAAGGTGAAGACACTAAGGAAAGCTTCTAAAAAAATCCATTTGGACAACAAAGAGATCTTCTGATTACAAAACATGGGAAACATTATTCACAATCTACGCGAATAAAGATTTTAAAGTTTTGGTCTTTTGTTAAAAAATTAGACAAAGGTCATAATCCGGAGTGTGGCGGTAACAGAGACACATGGATCAGCTATATTATTCAGTTATATAAGGGCTCCACCTGTAAATTTGCAATGGATGCGAAAGTTGATGAAGCAGTGCCTGCAATGGTTTGGCACCCTCAAAATCTTTAGGTCTCTATTAAACCTCTTCTGCTTGAAAATCGTATAGAGATACATTTGGAAAAAAACGAAAGTGCTAGTTTTTGGTCATAAAATAAACAAACCAGTCTTGTGGTACAAAAAACATAAAGAATTTAGGGGCATGTTTATTAAGCATTTGTGTTGCCCTTATGCCACGCAATGGAGCGCAAAGGCCATGCAACGGGGCGCTAGGGTAATGCAAATACTAAGTAAGATTTATCAAGCTACGCAAGGCAACCTTGCATGGCCCTTCGTGGCTTGATAAATCTAGAAGAATGCAGCGCAAAACACTGCATTGTGTTACTCTGCCCTAGGAATGCATTACATGGGTGGAGTGTGTGTGTTCTCATTCATCCACCCATGGATTTTGGTGCATTCCCAGATTTACCATTACTGGTAGTCCGGAGAATGCGTCAAAATGCCACGCCTCCCCAGTTGTGGAGTAATGAAGAGAAATATCTTTATTTCTCCGCGTTTTCACCTTTTTCTATGTGTGCTACTTTGTGCAGCACATATAGAAAGAGGAAAATGCCTTTGACGGTTGTTTTGGTGCCCCTTCCTGCACAAAATCAATCCTGATTACAATGTAGGCACTCTTGCACCATGGCGTTGGTGCTGGCGCTTGGCAGCACATTGTGCACCAGCACAAGAAAAAACAGGAATGCGCTGTATAATGTTAAATATAAATCCTGTCCTTTACCTATCACACAGCGCAGCAAGGTGGCTTGCTGCGCTGCGTGATTTTTTGATAAATGTGCCCCACAATGTATGTCTACACAAGCGAGCTAGCTCCCGTCATCAGCAACCCTTTTTAAAGTCAAAAGATTGCTCTCTTGGTTTTGTTTATAGTACTTTGGCAAATAGACTACATAGTCCTCTATGTCTCATGGCCAGATATAGCTAGGTTATGGTTTGACCAAACAAGTTTTTTTGCACCTAGCACCCTATGGTAAAATGTGTCACAATTTTAAAAAAACAGTAACGTCATTAGAACATAATATATAGGGAAGGAAATAATATTAGAAAGGGACATTGCAGGCAATCTTTAGGATGTTTGCTTACATGCTACATTAGGAACTTTAAACATTAAAGAGCAATTAAATGAATGACACTTTATTCAAAACACTTGCATATACACCTCTCAAACTGAGTTTGTATGTAGAATATCGATCAGCATTCATAAACCGTCATATGCTTGGGCTGTTATCAATTATAGCTTTCTGATTTAATTCAACTCAGTGCGCACCATGAATAACATTGTTTTATTTTCTGTGGCGTCGGAGGGCCACACCGCAACAAGTAGGAGACTTTATTTAATCTTATATAATGTAAACACAGGCAGAGTTTCCTACTGGCCTGTCCTTTCTTACATTGTCTGCCTGTCCCATTGGTTTCACTTGTATATTTGTATGCTTTGTAGGACGAGGGTGGAGCATTTCAGTTATGATTGGCTGTTACAGCACAGGAATTCATCTTGGATCTCCTGTGTTTAAGAAGTACCTCTATATGAAAGAGGTTGCATGACAACAATGCAAATTGCATGCCTTCCACAGCATTTCTGAAGTCTCCTGAATAGGACAAGACTCTATGGTGTGGAGTTTAGGAGCCCCCTTGAAGAGACCATTTGAATTGTAGGTGCAGCTCATGCCCTCTTACTTCTCCATTCTTCCCCAGAAGTCCTACTCCCAACAGTTTGAGAGGTGGTGGAGTAAGTAGGCCTATCCCTCTTTTGAGCTTTAGGTTTGGGTTCCCCTGAAAGGGAGCTCTTAGTCCCATCTTACCTTCCAGCTGACACCGTAACTTGGCATATTTAGTGGAAATACGGAAAAGTCAGGAACTGCCTGAGACAGGACCCATAGCTGAACCTGGGGAATACACAATCTTGATTGGATAACTTGCTTTCTGTAATGGACAGAAACACCCTGGTCATTATGCCAGGATTTCTCATCCACTAGGGGTTCCAGGCCAGTGGAGATTGAGAAAGACTGTTGTTCTCTAGGGCTGAGATCTCTGAATGCTAATACCTTATCTAGGTTAGGGAATAGGAACCTGGAAGCTCTGCAATCTGCTAGAAAGATCTGTCTTGACACTACTTTGAGGGAAGGAGCTCAGTGACTGCTGAGGAGGGGTATTCAAGGTTCCACTACACAAAGAAAAGGCTGCCCAAGATAGGAGGAATGTGGGGAGCGGGGCAGGAGTAACTGAAGCTGGCCTGCTGTAGCCCAGGTTATAATCTATAATATCTGGAAATGGGGTAAGGCCTTGTGATCTTAGTTCCCCCTGCATGACCCAGAATGATATTGTTCACTCCCAGAATCCCATTTTATGCCTGTGGAGGACTACAGACGGTGGCTGCTGAAGTCCCCAATGAACCGCTAAGACCAGACCAGGCCAAAAAACACTTAGATGACTTGGCACTGAGAAAAATTGGAACTGGAGTCAGTGGCTGCCCTACAAGGCCAGTAGCAACTCTGATGACACAGCACTTCAACAAGATGACAATCCATTCAGCAGTCATGTCTGCCTCAGACTTCACTACTTCTGCTACCTGTAGTGGGCTCTTCATTTTGTTTGGTGGCAGTCCCTTTTTGGACCCAAGGAAGATCCACAAACATGTCACCTTTCAGAGCAAGCAAAAAATGGTCTCCACTTACGAGGATCTATGCATCCCTGCCTTCTCTTACTTAGTTGCACATTTCTGCACACCATAGCGGAGTCCAGAGAAGAAGCAGAGCCTGCTGGGCCTCAACACTACCAGCACAGCCTTTTCCTGCACATTGTGAGCATGCACACACCGTAACTGTAGCAAAGTCCCTGCCTCTCCGCTAGCAAGAATTATCCCAGGCCGCAGAAGTACTATTTAATGGTACAGTGCAAGATTGAGACATTTTAAGGGGCGATATAGAACCTTGTGACATTTATAATGTACCAGCACCCATTCCATATTCATCTTCATGGCAAGAGGTTGATTATGAGACCAAAACATGCTAGAAGATTCTAATGGACCAGTTTTCTGGCAGTCATTTACTCTATCCTGTACTGACTGTATCAATATGATACCATTACCTGTGGGAACAGCCTAAGCCAGTAGGGACGGGTTCCCCAGCATGGTGATTACCCCCCAGGTAGAATTGTAGACATCATTCTTGCACTTTAACTTTAATGTACAGTATTGAGTAGTGTGTTGGGGTTAATGCGCCTCTTCATTTTGAATAATAGCAGTGGTTGGACAATGATTTATTGACTTAATAATTGCTGATTGGGTTCTGAGTGTGTCTTGGGTCTACACCTCCTCCTAGTAAGCCTTTGACTGTTCAGTCCGACATTCTCCGTACTTATATCTGATTGGCTGACAACACTTCAACCAGGACCACCACCTCTCCAGGTCAACATTGAATATTATGCCAGGGGGTCGCGCAGATCCTCCAGGCCCTGGGGCCACCACCTCCCCAGTGCAAATACAAACTTGGAGGGGAGCCGTGCGGCATCCGTCCCAGGCTATATACGGCCTCCAGGACCACCACCTCCCTGGGGCAGGCCCATAAAAGTGAAAGGAAGGGGGCCGTGTATCCCTCCTCCTGTAGGCAATAATGGCCCTGGGGACCGCCACCCCCCAGGGCTGGCTCCTGCTATATCCAGGGGTGTCCGATCCGGGAACATAGTTGTTTGCTCTGACTTGGCGGGAGCTGTGACAGCTCCTCCCAAGTCAGAGCAAACACTGACTCTGGTCCCAGCAAGTAGGAGCTGTCATGCTGCTCCCACTTGCTGGGAGCAGAGTTTTCGTCTGTTTCCCTGCTCGCTGTAAGTGGACAGGAAAACAGACATAACTATTACTCACACACAGAGGGAGCTGCATGTTTAGCAGCTCCATGTGTGTGAGATCAGTGCCAACTCCCGATGGTGGGAGGAGCTGGCAGGGACCATGGGGGCATTCAGGCTCCCCCTGCGGTCCCCAACGGTGCAGACCTGGTTAGGCTCCAGTGCATCCTGCATAATAAGGCCGGGCAGTTGAGGATGGGGCTCCTGGGGCCAAAATCGGCCCGGGGAGGGGGGCTGAGCATCCCCCCTCCCCATATTCCTTAGCAGTATGCAAAGGTCTTCCTGCCATTTCCCACGTTGATGGACAGCTTAAAAAAGACCCCCAAGTGCGTTTCCAGCTGATTTTGGAGGCGCACTATTGAAACACTATTGAAGCAGAGGAATACGAGGACATCTTCACCAAACAAAGAAGCACTTATTTTATTCAAGAGGAAGCACCTCTGTTTGGTGGAGATTCACTTATTTGTATTCTTGTTGTCTGCTCAGGACGAGGATTCATAGTATCACAGATTTGTGGATGAAGAGGCTCGAAGAACAATCATATTGCCATAATTACATGCGCACAAGGTCGCTGGAAATATTAACTTGAGGTCCTTTACGCAGCTGTAGTGCAGAATATGCATGAGACATTTACCCAACGAGGTAGCACTTACTAATTAACCAGATGAAAGTGCTCCAGTTGGGCAGATGTATTCTGCAAAACTGGGGACTTTACTGGGAAAAAATGAGGTTCCATTCTGGCCCTGGTGTGCATTTCACAGAAAGTAAACATGAACAAGAAGCACTTACAAATATAAACATAGCAGGTGCCCCAGTTAAAGCTCCACTTCAGCAAAGCACAAATGTTCATAAGTTCTTGGGTTTGGCAAAGGCTAATCAAATGTGTTTCCTCTCATATTCCATGCTGAAAAACAATCTGAAATACTTTATGGAGGTGAATGCATCATTCATCCAATGGAGTGCAATCCGATCTGTACTGACTGACAAGTGGTTTCTTTCTTGCCATCTCCTGGTGAGAGTAGAGCCCAATGTGTTTCCTTTTAAATAACCTAAGTATGCAAATGCCCAAAATTCATAGCTCCACTCAAACCCCACTCACAGACACACAGAGGCACACATATACCCACTAACAGACCCATAGTGCCACTCACACACCCACTCATAGACACACACAGGCACTCACACACCCACTCACACAGCCAACTCACAGACCCATAGTGCCACTCAAAGACCCAGTCAGAGACCCACACAGGCACTCACACACTCACTCACAGACCCATACAGGCACTCCCACTCCCACTCACAGACCTATACAGCCACTCACACATCCACTCACAGGCCCATACAGTGACTCACATACCCACTCACACACCCATACGGTCACTCATACACCCACTCACTAACCTATACAGCCACTCACACTCAGACTTTACAGGTTGCAGTTAGGAAATACAATTTAAAAAACACAGAAATTCACTCAAAAATCCAAAAGGTTACAAGGACATTATAGTTAGGAAATAGAATTAAAAAAACATTGACATTTGCTGAAAAAGAACAAAGGTTATAGGGACGTTATAATTAGGCTCAGATTACACTCATACAAAACCCTAGAAATTCAGCAGTTATAATTTCCTCAGCTAACTATAACTTACACCCCCGTAATGCACTGCTTATGACTTCACATATTACATCACTCATGACATGGTCAGTGACATCACTAATGACATCACTGATGACATCATGACAGAACCACTTAACTACCTACTCACACCCTCATATAAAGTCTCAACCAATCAATCCCACTATCACATAACCACTCACATACCCATTCACAGACCTATACAAAAACTCACACACCCACTCACTGATCCATATAGCCAGTACCATATCCAGTTACTCATACACATACTCACATAACCACTAACTCACCCATACAGTCACTCATGCACCCACTCACTCACTCAACCATACATCCACTTGCTTACTGAGTTAGTTACCCATAGTGCTACTTACACACCTACTCCATAGAGTCACTCACACATGCAGTCACTCACACAGCCACTCACTAACCCATACAGGCACTCACACACACACCCACTCACTCATACATATACTAACATGTACTCACTCACCTTTACAGTCACTAACACAAGCACACACTCACCCATACAGCCACTCTCGCATTTACCCACTCGCCCATGAAGTTGGTCACACACCCACTCACTCACTCATACAACACTCATGCTCCCACTCACTCATCCATACAGCCACTCACACATCACATCACTCACCAATACATCCTCTCACATACCCACTCACTTACCCATCCACCTCTGACACATCCACTCACTCACCCACACAGCCACACACAGTCACTCACTCACCCATACAGCAACTCGCACACCCACTCACACACCAATACATCCACTCACTCACCCATACAACCACTCACACAACCATAGAGTCACTCAAGACAGCTACTCTCACATGGATACACAGTCACACAGTCATTCACATAATATGTGTTACAAATAGTATCACTCAGTAGTACACAAAGTTTACTAAGTTAACATTTGTAATATCTTACTATATATCTTTAACACTCAGAAACATTTAGAAAGCACTCACAATCACTGGATGATATCATCAGCGATGTCATCAGTGATGTCACTTGAGATGTCATCAGTGATATCACCGATCATGTCATGAGTAATGTGGTATATGAGGTCATAAGCAGTGCATTGTGTGGGCATAAGTTATAGAGTAAAATCCGAGCCTAACTATAAACTCCCTGTAACCTTTGATTTTTTCAGTGAATTTCTGTTTTTTGTAATTCTATTTCCTAACTATAACGTCCCCGTAAACTTAGTTTTTTTTCAGTGTGTGTTTATATATATATATATATATATAAGTATATATTACCTACTGGCGGTTGCCAGTAGGTAGTTATAGTTAGGACCTCATTTCTATTCAAAAAGCGTTTTTTCTTTTGCCAATATCTTTGGTGCCGGTTGACGAATCTGTGAAATTTTCAAAACGAATGAGGTGGACCGGTCAGCTCCTGTGTTGAAAGTTTCGAGGTGATTCGTCAAGCGGGGGCCGAGAAAAAAGGGGGGTCCCAAAGCGCGTTTTCCCCATGTTAATTTCCATAGGAATTTTTAAACAGGTTACAGCCCGAACTGCTGATCGGAATTACACCAAATTTGGCAAAAAGGTAGGTCTTGGTCTAGAAAGCGTGCTTTTTTTAAATGGTGTAAATCCGTTCAGTAGTTTCTAAGAAATTCAAAAATAAAAAATATTGATATCTGGGTGGAGCCTAACCACACATCTCATCGTGAGATCTGATTGGCTGTCAGTACTTCATCCAGGAATTGCTGGCAGCCATCTTAGGACCAATATACATGATAGCACCCCATTGAAATGCATTGTAGTGAATAGAAGGTTTTGAGGGTCACCAAAAGGAGAACTATAAAGGGTGATAACAGACTTTAGTTACATCAGAATTCATTTGTTGATGGTACCACACTAATTTTAGGAATTGTGGTGTGTTCTAAGGTGATTCTACCCTGTGAAAAACCTTCTGCTGGGATATCATGAATCATGTTTGAGAGAAAACTATTTTCTCATGCTTGTCCCATAGAGGTTTGGAAGGTGCTCCAGAAGCTAAAATGAGAGCATATTTTCTGTAAATTCACATTATCTTTCTCAGTCATGTGAGAATGAAGTCTGACATTCTCAGTAAAACATGTACATCCAACAAGGGCAGAGACTGTCAGTTGATTCCTTTGTGTTCTACTGCATCTTCCCAGAGTGCTCTAAAGAACAACTAGAGCGCTAACAGTCTTACTTATGACAAAATGATGGCACACCTGAAGCCATCTTGATTGGAATAAACTGGCAACACTTAAATCATTTAATTTAAAAGGGAACAAAATGAGGGGGTTCATTTCCATAGAAATTATGGTTAGTGCTGCAGAAAGAAAAATTAGGGCTTGTTTTAAGTGAGATCTCAAATCCTCTTCAATTTCATTAGAAAATTCTGACATGCAGACTGAAACAAGCACTTTCAATACCAGCAGCAGACTTCCAGTTAACTCCCTGGTGAGCAGTAGCTTTACTACAATGATCTAATGAGGCCTACTAGAGTGCTAACATTCTGAATTTACGGCAAATGTGTGACACAGCTGAATGTCTTCTTGATGGAATCAAAGTAAAAAACTGAAAGCATTTCCTACTGAGGAGACTGCAGTAAATGAGGAAATTCGGAAACTTCATAACAAATAAGTCTCCCAAGATGGCCACCAGAGAAAAAAGAGCACAAATGTAGCACAAATATCACCCAGATGTAGCCCACCTATAGCCCAATGACAGAAGTGTGCAAAACACTTTTTATTTTTTGTTTTTTTGCAGTTTTATATAGTGCAGACTGGTCAGGTATTGGAGTTTTGCATCTTACTTGGACCCCTTATTGTGTATTTTGCACGAAGTACATGAGATTGATCTTGCAAAACATTGAACTTTACTATTCTGTTAACCTGAAGTTGCTCTGAACCGGGCTTTGTAACACCCCTTTTTACCTACTGGTTTTAATTAATTCTCACTGTATTGTATTAAGAAAGAGGATTTACTGTTTTTATGTACACTATTATAATCTATGTTTCTAAATCAGATCGAATAAAGTTTATTGAATTTAATTGAAGTCTCCCAAGATGGCCACCAGAGAAAAGGGAGCCCAAGTGTAGCACAAATATCACCCAGATGTAGCCCACGTATAGCCCAATGACAAAAGTGTGGAAAATTCCAGAACCAGTTTGGGCACTTTTAGAAGCCAGTTGGTAAGGGTTAATATGTCTAACCAATAGAAATGTGTTTTATAATTTGAAATAATGTAGGAAGGAATGTGATTTATTACTCACATGTATTTGTGTGGAGAAAGAGAGGGAAACTTTGCCATAACTGGTTTTGCGTTGCTGAGAGCAGTGCATTACATTTATTGTGTGCATAAGAAAATCTTTTCTGAGTTTCTGATATTTTATATTCTACTAATCATTTCGGAAGGTGAGTTATAAATTTGTGAGGTGTATTATGTGTAAGCTTTATTTTTCAAGTTAAATAATTAATCAAGTGCTTTGATGTTTGAAATATATTATTAAATGTAGAGATGTTTATTGTAGTTTGTTTTATTGTAGTTAAATGTTGTTTGAAATAGATTCTGTATAGTATTATGTGTATATTGGAATATGGATTAGTGATTATGGTAGTTTGTTTTAGTGTGTGGATATGTATATTTGTAGTATACCGCATAATTGTAGCTGTTTCTTTAAATTTGGAGGTGGAGTCAAATTTTAAGGTGTGCATGGACATCTGTCTCAAGTATGTTTCTACTTGTATATGTATTTTCATATGTCATACATTTGGAGGTGCATGATGTATAACAAAGAGGTGTTGTTGCTTTTTATGTGGTAGGCTCAAGACTGTGAGTACTAGTAGAATGGTGAAGATGCAGCAAAAAAAGTGTGGTGTAAAAGATGGTGACATAAGGTGTTATTAATTAGGCTTCTTTTTTTAAGCTTCTAGAGAGGTATAGTTGAAGTATGCTGCATAATTGATGTTTGCTTGAAATTGGAAGTTTGTTCTGTGTTTTTTTTTAGGTTTGGATAGTGTTATGGTGCAGACATATTCCTGTATGGTTTTAGTAATATGGTGAGACTTTTACTAAAGATATGTGAAGGGTTCCTATTTTCGATTTGGGTAGGTGTAATATTATAAGTAAGTAGTTGTAGAATCGTTAAGCAGTACACTGACAATGAGGTTTGAGATGTTTGTAGAGATGTTATTTATTAGAGTAATTTGTATGATGTGAAAAAAGTTATATTTCATATATACCGCATAATTTTCAGTATCTGTTTGAAAATTGAAGTGTACTCTGTGAGGTTTTGAGCTGTGCATGGTGTTGTGACTGAGATATGTATCTACTTGCTCATACACTTATAGAATCACACAGGCACTACCTTTGCACTCCTGTAATCACTCAGGCAGTACCTTAGTGCTTCTGTAATCACCCATGCAGTACTCATGCACTTTTAAAATCACCCACTTACTTTTTATGTATTCCAGTAATCCCCCAGATAGTACCCCTGCAGTCATGCAATCACCCAGGCACTAGTTATGTACTACCCCTACAGTTATGCAATCATGCAGGTTGTACCTATGTAGTCATATAATAACCCACACACTATCCTTGCAGTCATAGAATCACCCAGGCCCTTCTGTTGCATTCATCTATTCACCTAGGTATTACTCAAAAACTAATCTATGCCTTCAGGTGCTATTTGTACATTTATCTATGCACTCAACGTGTATGTTTGCACTCATGCAATTAGCCAGTCACTATCCATCTTTTCCTGCAATTATCCAGTGACTACCCTTCAACTCATTCAATCACCCAAGCACTACCCATGGAGTTTTGGAATCACTCCGGCAGATCTATTACATGTCTCAGTTTCTAGGTTTTACTATACTCCAGAAATATTGTATACCTATCTGTTTTAGATTTGAAAATGTAGAGACGTATGTATTCATGCTTTTAACAATATGGAGAGATTTATGGTTGAATCATGTAATAGTGTGCTGCTTTATATTTGGCTAGGCCCAACACTTATGCAGTTATAAAAACAGCCAAGTACTACCCATGCAGGCTTCTAATGATCCAGGCAGTACATATGCACTGTTGTGATCGCTCAGGCATTACTGCTACACTCACGCAATCACCTAGGCACTACCTATGCAATCACCAAGGTATTACCCATGCACTCTTTCAATCATGTAGCCACTACTCATGCACTTATATAATCATCCAGCCACTACTGTTGCAATATTTCAATTACGGAGGTACTACCCTTGTACTTATGTAATCACTCAGCCCGTAGTCATGCTGTTAAGAAATCACTCAGACACTACCTTTGCACTCCTTTATTCTCTCAGGCACTACCTGAGTAGTTCTGCAATCATCCAAGAAGTACCCATGCAGTTATAAAATCACCCAGTCACTTCCTATGTAGTCATGTTAATCCCCAGATATTACCCCTGTAGTCATGCAATCACCCAGGCATTACCCATGTACTTCTTTAGTCCCCTAGACGTTACCTCTGTACTCATGCAATCACCAATGAATTAACTATACAGTGCTTCATTCAGCCAGCCACTATCTTTCCACTCTTTCAATCATGCAGGCACTACTCTTGTACTTATGTAATCACTCAGCCAGTACTCGTGCACTTATGAAAATGCCCAACTACTATCCATGCAGTCTTCCAATGATGTAGGCACTACATATGAACTACTGTAATCACTCAGGCATTACTGCTGCACTTATGCAATCACCAAGGTATTAACTATGCAGTCTTTCAATCATGTATCTACTACTCATGCATTTATATAATCACCCAGCCACTACCGTTGCACTAATGCAATTACCCAGTCATTATCCCTGTAGTCATGGAATCACCTAGGCATAATTGCTGTAGTATACAATTATACAGGCATTACCAAAGCACTTCTTAAATCATCCAGCTAGTACATATGCACTTATGTAATGACCCAGGCACTACTGTTGCACTCTTCAAATCACCCAGGCACTAGGCCTGTACTCTCTGAATCACCCAACCAGTATCTATGCACTTATAAAATCACCCATGCACTATCTCTGCACTCCTCCAATCACCCAGGCACTACTGCTACACTCTTACAACCTCACACACAATACTCCTGCAATCACCCATACTTTACTTATGCACTCCGCCAATCTCCTAGACATTACCCCTGCCCTTATGCAATTACCCTGGCATTACCCATGCACTCTTTCAATTACAGACAGAACACATGGACTCTGTACCTCTGTTCTTTCTTTCTGCACTTCTTTTGTGTCTCTTTGCTTGTGTTGCTTATTTCTGTACTCCTTTTAGGTCTTTCTGCAGCCCTGTTTCCTATTTCTGCATCCGTGTTACCTCTTTCTACACCTCTGTATATTCTTTCTGCACATTTTGTGTTGTTTTCTGTACATGTCTTGCTTCTTTCTGCGCCTTTTATGCCTCTTTTTTCACCTCTCCTCTCTTTTTGCACCCCTCTTGCCTCTTTCTACACCTCTGTTGCTTCTTTCTGCATTCCTCTTGCTTCTTTGTACACCTCTGTTGCTTCTTTTTGCACCCCTCATGTATCTTTCACACCGTCTTCAGTCTTTCTCCACCCCTCTTGCCTCTTTCTGGACCTTTGTCTGCAGTGTCTGACAAACTTTTGGAATGCAATTAAAAATATTTGTTTTGATTTATATATGAGAATATTTGTATATAATTATTTTATTAATATTAAATGATGTAATGAAAGTATTTAAACTTTTCTTTCTTTTCAGATACTCACCATTATTATTAATAAAGATAGAGTATGGCAAGAAAGAGTACCATTTAAAAGAAACAGAAAAGGAGAAATCAGAAAAAGTACAACATGTGACATTGAAGAAAAAGGCTTCTGGTAAGAGAACTAAAGAATTTGTTAAAAGAGTTTTAAAGAAGATTACGAATTTAGAAAATGGAGAAAAGAAAAAGAAAAGTAGTACAACCATTCAGAAGGAAACAAAAAAAGGAGATATTAATAGAAAATCATGTTTTGGGAAAATAATCTATGATGAAAGAAGGATGAAACAGTATAAGGATCTTAGGAAACAAATGTTTAAAAGTAGAGTACTGCAAAATTGAATGAAAGATTGCAAGAAATATAAAAGAAGATCTGCATTTTACAAGAAAAAGCAACAGATTGAAAGTGTAGTCGAAAACGCTTTTGAATTGAAAAGAAGATTGTTTATATTAGTTTTGAAAAGAATGACAACATTGAATAAAACAATGCATTTTATGAAGGAGAAAAGTAACAGAAAAAGACTGGTCAATAGAACTAACTTTTGCAAAAATATTTGGGGTGAATGTAAGCACACTTCTACTACTGAACCTTTTTTTAATGAAGAAATCTATTTTCAACAAAATACATTAGACGTTCACAAGCTCCAGTGTATAGGTGTTATTGTAGTAGTATTTGTAGTATACGACAGGAATCTATTGATATTTTACGAATTGTCTTACGAGAGTATGGTTAAAAAAAAGTTCAACAGAAGATTAAGATGTTGCAAGAACTAGATCCTTGTAAAGTGAGAAAATATACTGGCTTGCTGGGTCATTCTCTGGCTTGTCTTTCTAGAAAAGTGTGTCAAAGTACTTTTCATCATTTGAGAATGTTAGCAGTACATCACTCAGAAATGCGGAAGTTAGTAAGAAGATTGTACTATATAAAGAGTCCTGCATTATGTTTAAGTGAAATAAACACTGCTCTTTTGCATGGTTCAGTATTGGATTTAAAAAAAGTTTGTGATGATATACAGTTTTGTTTCTTTGGTCCTGAAGAGGAGTGTAGAGAAAGTGAGAGTTTCATAAGTGTAGGTGTTGAAGAAGAGGTGGAAGATAGTAGTACTCAGAAGTTTGCAGAAGAAATTACAAAGTTTAAGGTAGTTTGTTGTGAAAAACCAAACTACGTTTGTATCTGCTGTCGACGTACCCACTATAGAAGTCAAACTAGGAATGTTGATGTGTATTTAAAAAGTGAAAAGATAAACAATGATAAGTGGGAGCAATTTGGTGCTTATTTGTTGGTGGAAGGTTGTTTTGAGTTGGGTAGTGATCAACGTATTTGTAAATATTGTTACAGAAAACTATAAGAGAATAAAATGCCAGCTAGAGCTGCACATAATAACCTAGAGTTGGTAGGTATTCCTTCAGAACAAGTAGATTTAAATACATATGAATCTATTCTTATTCAATCTGTGCACCCGTTTCAGGCTATTGTTCGTATGGAGCCTAAAACAGGTAAGCTGCCTCCAACAGATTTACAAAGAGGTTTAAAAGGAAGAGTTGTGTATTTACCTTTAGATTTTAAGAAAAATATTGAAACTGTTGGTGTAGAGAGAGAGGAAAGTGAACCTGTAGTTATTCTAGTTAATGGTGTACCAACAAAGAGTCGGAAAATATGGCAAGAGTTCGTAGATGTCACCAAACTTCAAAAAGCTACATTATATCTTATACAAAACAATATTTATTATAAAAATATACATGTGGACGAAGAAGAAATATCTTTAGGAGATGATAGAGAAAATTCAACTGGCCAAATCGAAAAAGTGGATGTCTCCAGGAGTGAAGAAATTTATGCAGATTATAGTGTACATCCTTTACATTCAAAAGAAGTGACTGGAAATACTATTGAATTATTCCAAATGAAGAAAGCAAAGGGAACTCCTATGAGTGTTTGGGAAAGAAGTTTAGAAGTCCATTGTTTTCCACAGCTCTTCCCCACTGGAAAAGGTGGACGATATGATGAACGACCCGTGCAGATTCCAGCTTCAGTATATCGTACAGCAAGATTGTACTCAGAAGATCCAAGATTTTGACAATGTATTCCATATATTTCATCTTCTGTTTGAAAGTGACTTGTCTGGACTTTCATATGCAGTGAACCACATATTAAAAACAGGAGTTCATCTTACACATGTTTCTGCAAAGGAATTCATGGACAAAGTACAACAAAGGGACGATCATTTAGAATCTCAGTTGATTAATTTGATGGCGTGCCAACGTGGTACTAATGAGTATTGGTATCGTCGTCACAGAGAACTTAAATATATGATTAGGAACTTAGGAACCCCTATGTGGTTTATTACGCTAAGCTGTGCTGAATACGCATGGGATGAATTACTTGAATTTTTACGAGAAGCAAATTCAAATATCATAAACATTGAATTGAAGACAGCTGGAGAACTGTGTTCCTTGGATCCTGTAAATGTGTGCAGATATTTTAATCATAGGTTTCAAGCTATGATGTCTTTTATCTGCAATAAAAATAACCCACCTCTTGGAGAAGGTATTGATTTGTTTTGGAGAAAGGAGTACCAAGCCAGAGGTGCTCCTCATATACATATGCTATTATGGATCAAGGATGCACCTAAATTTGGAACCGATTCTGATGAGACCGTTTTATCTTTCATTGAAGACTATGTTACCTGTGCTATTCCAAAAACAGGAGGAGAAAATACCTTAAGACAACAAGTTTTACGGTTTCAAAGTCATCGATGTGGGAAATATTGTCGACGGAAATACAAGTCAAAGGAAAAAGTTTATACAAAATGTTGTTTTGGATTCCCACGTCCAGTAATTTCCAAAGGACGAGTCAACAGTTTCATGTCAGCAGTGAGGCATACTATAACTCGAAAATCTCCAAAGAATACTTACAATATAAAAAGAAGTGAAGATTCAAAGTATATTAATGATTACAATCCAGTGATTTTGATGATGTGGAATGCAAATATGGATATCCAGTATGTTGCAGATAATTCAATTGCTGTTGCTCGCTATGTTACATCATATATAACAAAATCTGAAAAGACAGAGTTGAAAGAAATGTGGGAAGAAATTTCACGAGAGAAGACTCTTAGTAACAAATTGTACAGCTTTAGTTTGATGATGCTTTCCCATCGAGAGATTGGATCGTACGAATGTTCGGATCGGTTGACATCTGCAAGTTTATATTCAAAGTGAAGAGGAATCATTTGGGTAAGTCTAGGTCTTGCTGTAACACGAAATCGAGTATTGAAATCCGTACAAGAAATTGAATACTTAGCATTAAATGAACCGGAAAGTACAGATATTGTTAAAACAAAGAAAACAAACATGTTGGCTACGTACTATCCTAAAAGAAGTCCACATCTGGAAAACATATGTCTGTATGAAGTACTGCAATATTACAGCTTTAAGAGAAATGTTACAGAAAATATAAATGAAGAAAAATATGCAGTAATTGGATGTGATGGATGTTTGGTAAAACATACCAAAGGAAATCTTATTAATCACAGGAAACTCAGTTGTGACACTGCAGATAAAAAGGAATTTTTCTATTTAGCACTTCTGCAACTCTTCAAGCCTTGGCGTACTGAAATGGAATTACTTGGAGATTTTGAGTGCTATGAAGATCCTTTTAATGCATGTAAAGATAGCATTGAATGCACAGTTTTTCCAAATTATCTACAAATGTTGAATGAAGAGATTGAACAAGAAACTAGTATTGCAGCTGAAATTGCTAGAGACAGTTCTCAAGATTGTCAAAGTTCTGCTCCACTAAGTCAAGATCCACTAGGACAACCAATTCTTGAAAATGAAGCAGCAATAGCCATGAGTGAAGTAGAAACGGCAATGCAACAAGCACAACAGGATATTATGGAGTTGGGAAACTTGGAAGAACAACTAAATATTGAACAGAAAGAAATATATCAGCAAATTACACAACAGATAGAGCATGTTTTACTTCATGCAAAAAAAGAATGCAACTGCACATCATTTAAACCTATTCGAATGTATATCAGTGGTCAAGCTGGTACAGGAAAAAGTTTCTTAATTAAAGTTTTGACCAGTTATCTACAGAAAACCACTTAATCACATTTATCTTGTGTTGTAACCGCTCCAACTGGCTTAGCAGCACAGAACATTAAAGGGATTACATTACATCGTTTACTGATGCTAACAGTTGAACATGAAAATAAGTTGGAATATCACAAGCTATCTGGAGAAGCTTGTTATGAAGTTTCAAGAGTACTAAAGAAAATTAAACTTCTGATAATTGATGAGGTGAGCATGGTCTCAAACGTATTGCTTTCCTTTGTACATTTAAGAATGCAACAGATTTTAAAAACAGATTATGTTTTATTTGGAGGAAAACATGTAATTGTATTCGGCAATCTATTACAACTTACTCCTGTGAAAGGGCAACCAGTTTTAAAAACACTTGTCCATGAAGACACTAGGAAATATTTGGGAAGTATTGGAAATGTGAACATTTGGTCTCTTTTTGAATATAAAGAACTGATTAAGAATATGCGCAAAGCAAGTGATGAACATTATGGAAACATTCTTCAAGATATTACAATTGGTTTCTTGACAAAAGATGGTAAAGAAGCTTTACAAAGACAACTACTAACAAACTTGTTTCCAAATGAAAATATTGCACCTGAAATAATGTACAAAAAAATTGGAGAAAAGAAGTCTATAGTTTGTCTAATGCCAACACTGCAAGAGTGCTGTACATTCAATCAAGATCTTTTGAAACTGGAGAAACAACCAATAATGAAAATGGAAGCCATTGATAAAATGGAACACGAAGGAGTTACTATTCTTCTGTCAGAGAAATTACAGTCAAAATTAGATTCTTTGGAAAAATCTGTATCTAAGACTGCTGGTTTGGAAAAGACTTTATATATATGTGTAAACTGTTGGGTAATATTATGGCGTAATTTAGATGTTGAAAAAGGTTTAGAGAATGGAGCAATGGGAAAAGTTGTTGATTATGTAAATTTTCAGAACAGAGATGGAATTGAATTTTTGAAGATGAAATTTGATCAGATTGAAGAGGTAAAACAGATTGGACGTTGTGCTGTTCGTTTTTTGCTTGTTAAAGATTTGTATGTTCGTAGAAAACAGTTTCCTCTTTCTTTAGCATATGCGGTGACCATTCATAAATCTCAAGGTTTAAGTGTAGACAGTGCTTTGGTAAATATTGGAAGTACAGTTTTTAAAGAGGGTATGGCATATGTTGCATTGTCTCGAGTAAGAACATCTGGATTGTATTTGATTGATTTTGATGGGAAAAAGGTTAGTGCAGATGCAAACTGTGTAAGAGAGTATAATCGGTTAAGAAGACTGTATGCTCCTAACTTAGGTGAATATCCCATTTATGATTGGTGTAGTATGTCCAAAACGAAAATATGAGAAACACTCTAGTGAGGTTGGAAAGAAGAAAACAATTCAAGAGATTGTTTAGGCTGTAAAGAAAATGAAAATGGACACTGTTGATGATATTGTAGGATACCAGTTAGAAAATAGTTCAGGTATCAACTGCTATGCTAATGTAATTGTGAACGTTGTGTTTTTTCTAGAAAATCTTCATCATGAAATTATGGAAAATTGAGAAAAAAGATTCTGTTCTTTGTTACAGTATATTTTAGAAAAGTTGAAAACTGATAAAACTAAAATCCATACTGCTTCTGGCATTCGGCATCTTTTGGATATATATTCTGGTTCTTCACAATATACACTTAATGTACAACAAGATGCTCAAGAATTTCTTATGTTTATGCTTGCAGTATTGGAAGATGAAGGAATACAAATTGAAAATCTGTTTGGACTACGTTACAGATGGCATCATAAATGTGAAGACTGTTCATTTTCTTCTACCACTGAAATAGACACTGAACGATTCATATATTTGACAATACCAGATTGCAAAACAGTGTCTTTTAACAAATTAGTAAAATCAGCAATCAAGATATGAAATGTACTCACTGCAAATCAGAAATGTTGTCAACATTATTTATAGAAAGATTTGGACAATATGTCATTTTAATGCTACAACATTGTACAGCAGATGGAAGAAAATTGGAAACCAAAATTAAAGATTTTGTGGCAAGTCAAGTTTCAATTTCAGGAAGAACTTTTAAAGCAGTGGCTATTATTTTCCATGATGGACCTAGTACAACATCTGGACACTATACTGTGTTTTTACGATGCAATAAAGGATAGACACATTGTAATGATGCCCATTTGGAATTCAAATGTCGGTTGCCTTACGAATTACCAAATTCATATCTGTTATTTTTGATGCCAAAGTTTTGAAAACATCATTCGGCCTATTGGGAAGATGTAAACATGAATTAACGAGTTTATTTTGGATATTTTCAATGCAAATGATTTCGGAAACATCATTCGGCCTATTGGGAAGATGTGAACAATTAGTGTTTGAATTATCGTTTCTGTTCTTTGATATTGCATTTGGAAAATTGTGTTTGAAAGAAGTAGTTCATATATTTAATCTTTGTATTATATGCAATGTAAATGAGAGTGTTTATTTTTGAAAATGTAAACAGATAGTTGAACTTGTAAATATTTTGAAAAGAGATTTTTTTTTTTACAATCTTATTGACTGTATTTTTTTGCCCGCTGTTATATGATGATCAACATTGAAATCACTGTGTATGGTGAAATTCAATAGAATCTGAAAACAGCAAAAAAGACAACCTGAATATGTTATGTAATTCTAAAAATATGTTGTGTTCTTAAACCTATAATATTATTTGCAATAACAGTATTTTTTCTTCTCTTTTACAGAAAGTAAAACTAAAGTTTGAAAATATTTTAAATTTACTTTACAATGAAACAACTGTAAAATAGTTTCAATGAGTTTGATATATACTTCAATACAGAAGGTAAGATGAAATAATGTAATAAGCATAATAATATGAATTAATGTTTACAGTCACTTTTATTGCAGTTATTCATTTTTTCAAACTCAATCATCACTCCTCAAATCACCTCAGCAGTACTCATGCACTCCTTCAATCACTGAAGCATAACCTATCTACTTAGAAAATCACCCAGGCATTACTAATCCACACCTTTAATCAGTTTGGCAGTACCCATACACCCCTGAAATCACCCAGACATTACTTCTACAGTCTTGCATTCACTCAAGTATTACCTATGCACTCCTTCAATCATCCAGACATTACTCTTCCACTGATAGAAACACCCAAGCAGTAACCATGCATTCATGCAATCACCCAGGCATTACCTATGCACTTACAAAATCATCTAAACAATACCTATCCACTTACAAAATCACCCAGGCACTACCGATTCACTTCTCCAATCACCCAGGCACTACTCATCCAATCATGCAATAACCCAGGCACTACCCATGCACTGCTCCAATCACCCGTGCACTACCCATGCACTCCTCCAATCACCCAGCCAGTACCTATGCACTCCTTCGATTACCCAGCCAGTAACCATGCACTCCTCCAATCACTCAGTCACTACCATGCACTTATAAAATCACCATGCACTACCCATACACTCATGCAATCATCCAGGTATTACCCATAAACTCATGCAATCAGTCAGGCATTACCCATGCACTCTTCCAATCACCCATACATTACCTCTGCACTCATGCAATCACCCGGGCATTAACCAAGAACTTACAAAATCACCTAGGCACTACCCATGCACTCCTCCAATCACCAAGGCACAACTCATCCACTCATGCAGTAACCCAGGCACTACCCATGCACTGCTCCAATCTCCTATGCACTACCCATGCACTCCTCTAATCACCCAGACACTACTTATTCACTCCTTCGATTACCGAGCCAGTAGCCATGCACTCCTCCATTCACCCAGTCACTACCCATGCACTTATAAAATCACCATGCACTATCCTTGCACTCCTCCAATCACGCAGGCAGTACCCATGCACTCATGCAATCATCCAGGCACTACCTTTGTACTCAAGAAATCATCCAGGCATTACCCATAAACTCATGCAATCACTCAGGCAAAACCTATGCACTTACAAAATCATCCAAACAATACCTATCCACTGACAAAATCACCCAGGCACTATCGATGCACTCCTGCAATCACCCAGGCACTACTCATCCACTCATGCAATAACCCAGGTCCTACCCATGCACTGCTCCAATCACCCATGCACTACCCATGCACTCCTCCAATCACCCAGCCTGTACCTATGCACTTATCCAGTCACTCCACCAAAACACTTATAAAATTACCACGCACCTCCCTTGCACTCTTACAATCACCCAGGTACTACCGATGCACTCATGCAATCATCCAGGCATTACCCATAAACTAATGTAATCAGTCAAGCACTACCCATGCACTCTTCAATCACCCATACATTACCTGTGTACTCATGCAATCACCCAGGCAGTAACCAAGCACCTACAATATCAGCCAGGCACTACCCATGCACTCCTCTAATTACCCAGGCACTAATCATCCACTCATGCAATAACCCAGGCATTACCCATGCACTCCTCCTATCACCCAGCCAGTACCTATGCACTTATCCAATCACTCTGCCAATACACAAGCACTTATAAAATCACCATGCACTACCCTTGCACTCTTACAATCACCCAGGCACTACCCATACACTCATGCAGTCATCCAGGTTGTTAGATTTGGGGGTCTCTAGTTGGCAGAGGTAGGTACCTTTGTCCAAATAGGGACCCTTGAGTCTAGTCAGGGAAAGTAGGTACACTCCCGAAATAACCCCTGCTCACCCTCTTGGTAGCTTGGCACGAGCAGACAGGCTTAGTTCAGAGGCAGTGTGTAAAGCATTTGTGAACACATACAGTAATCAAGTGACAACACTACAAAGGGACACCACACAGGTTATATATTTATAAAAATAGGTATACTTTATATAGATTTATCACAAGACTATAAACGACAAAAATAATCCACAATACTGTCAAGAGTGCTTAGTTCTGATCAAAAAGGCTTAATTCAAGGTACTGTGCGAGTCGGTAGCCTCCTCCGGCTACGGCGATGTCGAGAACAAACAGAGTCTAACAAATCCAGCTGACCGCGTCGAGACGGGCCAACATAGCGTGAGACAGACTCGGTCACAGTACCTTTACTTGAAGCGGCAGGCACGGGCGTGCGAGCCGGATGGCTGTTCGTCGCGGTCGCGATGCAAAAATGGAAGCGTTGCAGGACGCGTTGTCCCTCGATGCGGTGCAGGCAGCGGCTCGTTGGACGTCGTCGAGACGGAGTCGGTGAGACCAGGGCCGTGCGTTGCAGGGCGAGACGGTGCTTCGATGCGGTGCTGGCAGGTTGTGGTGCGGCGACGGAGCCGGATTCAGGAGCTGGCGTCGATCTGTCCGGACAGTGGTGCGAGTCGGGCGGTGCGTCGCAAAGCGTGCGAGCGGTGCCCAACTCCGGTGCGGTCACAGGACTCGAACTCAGCAGCAGTGACCGTGTCGGTCGGACCAGTTCGATTCGGCGTAGCGAAGCGTTGCAGGACGCGTTGTCCCTCGATGCGGTGCAGGCAGCGGCTCATTGACGGAGTCGGTGAGACCAGGGCCGTGCGTTGCAGGGCGAGACGGTGCTTCGATGCGGTGCTTACAGGACACCGAGTCGGTCGTGAGAGTCGGTCACAGCTCCCTACCTCTGCAGCCACTGAAACAGAGTTTCCAGCAGCAATTCACAAAGGGGGTGAAGTCCAATGGTCCTGGGACTTCGGTCAGGGGGCAAGCTCTCTTCCAAGCCCTTGGAGATCCTTCACAAGTTGATGAAAGTCACAGCAAAGCAAAAGTTCCTTTCTCCTTTCTTTGGCAGACAGGCAAACCACTGCAGGCCAATCCCCCAAGCAGCCCTTCAGGCTTAGGGATAGTCTCTCCTCAGTTTCTTCTTGGTTCCGCTCCTCAGCAAAGGTTTCTTCTTGTTCCCAAAAGTGATCTAATTTCCTAGGGGTCTGGGTCCCCTTTTTATACCCAGTTTCTCTTTGTTCTCTGGAGGCAGAGAGGCCTCTGCCTAGTCCAAAACCAGTTCTGGTCAGTCCTGGAGCACTTTGTTTTTCTGACTCCTTCTTTCCTTTCAGAATGTGGGGCAGAGTGCTCAGCCGCCCGGCAGGAGGTGGAGCCAGCATTGTGGAAGGCAGGCACAGCCCTATTCAGACCCAGGTGCAACTCCTCCCTCCACTCTGGATGCAGATCTTTCTATTCAGCCCTGGGCTGACTCACCCTGTCTCCTGTAGCCACCCCCAGCCCCTGTCACTCAATCTCCAGACAAGGAATACACAACCTAGCAGAGGCAGGCTTGGATAGTTAGGCAAGAAAATACCCACTTTCTAAAAGTGGTATTTTCAAACACAGAATGTTAAAACCAACTTCACTAAAAGATGCATTTTATCATCCTGAGTTCAGGCATACTAAATTCGTATTTCTACCATGTTCCCTGGGTCAGTTCTGACTATAAGGTGTAATAGTCAGTCCGCCCATTCTGGCCTATGGGAGCAGGTAGCCTTGCAATAGTGAAAAACGAAAATGGCTGTAATTCACTATTAGGACATGCCACACACACCAGGGCATGTCCTACCTTATACTTACAATGCACCCTGCACTAGGGCCTACTTTAGGGGTGACCAACACGCAGTAAAGGGAAGGTTTAGGGACTGGTAAGTGGGTGCACTCACCAAGTCGACATGGCAGCCCTAGGCTGCACACAGGCTCTGCAATGGCAGGCCTGGGACACATTTTACAAGCTGCTTCTGTGGGTGGCACAACCCGTGCTGCAAGCCCACCAGCAGCATTGGATTTACAAGCCCTGGGCACACTCAGTGCACGGTACTAGGGACTGACAAGTAAACCAATCATCCAATCATGGAGTCACTAATACATACATCAATTTACGATAGGGAGCACTTGCACTTTGGCACTGATTAGCAGCGGCAAAGTGCCCATGAGCATCTAGTCCAGCAAAAACATATCGGCAACAGTGGAGGCATTACGAAAAATGGAAGGGAGACCCACGCCAAGGATGCCAGGTCTAACACGTGTCCCCTCCAGCTGAAATGTGGGGAGAACTACCCTACCCCTAGGGAGTTCTCATCGCTAAGGCGGAAAAATCTGGACAGTCCATCAGCATTGGCGTGTTCTGTACCAGGGCGGTGTTCCACCGTAAAGTCCATCCCCTGTAGGGAAATGGACCACCTCAACAGCTTTGGATTCTCACCCCTCATCTGCATCAACCATCTGAGGGGCCTGTGGTCTGTCTGAACCCGGAAGTGAGTCCCAAACAGGTATGGTCTCAGCTTCTTCAGAGCCCAGGCCACAGCAAATGCCTCACGCTCAATAGCACTCCATCTCTGTTCCTGGGGAAGTAACCTCCTACTGATGAAGGCTACAGCTTGGTCTAGGCCCTCCTCATTGATCTGTGATAGAACAGCCCCTACACCATGCTCTGAAGCGTCCGTCTGAACGATGAACTCATTGGAGAAGTTGGGTGCCTGGAGCACAGGCGCCGTGCACATGGCAGTCTTCAAGGTGTCAAAAGCTTTTTGACAGGCATCAGTCCAAATCACTTTCCTGGGTTGCTTCTTGGAAGTCAGCTCTGTCAAGGGGGCAACAATGCTGCCATACCCCTTGACGAATCTCCTGTAATACCCGGTGAGTCCTAGGAAGGCTCTCACCTCTGTCTGGGTCTTGGGGGCTCCCAAGCCAGAATGGTATCAATTTTCGGTTGGAGGGGCGCCACCTGGCCGCTCCCAACCTGGTGTCCCAAGTACACCACAGAACCCTGCCCAATCTGGCACTTACTCGCCTTGATTGTGAGGCCTGCCCTCCGCAGCGCCATCAACACTTCCCAGAGGTGACTCAGATGTTCCTCCCAACTGGCACTGAACACTGCGATGTCATCCAGGTAGGCGGCACTGAAATCCTCCAGTCCAACCAACACCTGGTTGACCAACCTCTGAAAGGTGGCAGGGGCATTCTTCATCCCAAAGGGCATCACCCGGAACTGGTAGTGCCCATCTGGTGTGGAGAATGCTGACCTCTCTTTTGCCCCATCAGTCAAGGCGATCTGCCAGTACCCCAACGTTAAGTCAAACGTGCTGAGGTACCGCGCAGCCCCTAACCGATCTATGAGCTCATCAGCTCTGGGGATGGGGTGGGCGTCAGTCCTGGTGACGGAATTGAGTCCCCTGTAGTCCACACAGAACCGGAGTTCTGGTGTGGCACCAAGCGCGGCAGCCTTTGGAACCAAGACCACTGGGCTGGCCCAAGGGCTGTTAGAGGACTCAATCACCCCTAGCGCAAACATCTTGGAGACCTCCTCCTTGATGCAAGCTCTGACCCTGTCAGTCACCCTGTAAGCCTTGTGCTTCACAGGAAGACTGTCCCCAGTGTCCACATCATGGACGCACCAATGAGTGACACTGGGAACCAGGGAGAACAGGTCAGGGAACTGTCCCAACAGTTGGCGACAGTCACCCTGCTGCTCAGGTGTCAGGGAGGTAGAGAGGTTTACTCCCTCCACTGATCCATCTTGCTCTCGGGCTGACAGGAGGTCAGGAAGAGGCTCGGTCTCCTCCTCCATTCCATCATCTGTAGCTAAGAGCATGCCCACTTGGGACCTCTCCAAGTGGGGCTTCAGGCGGTTCACATGCAGGACCCGCAAGGGGTTCCTGGGAGACTGCAAGTCCACCAAATAGGTAACTGGACTCTTGCGCTCCACCACCGTAAAGGGGCCGGTCCACCGGTCCTGGAGCGCACAAGGCTCCACAGGGGCCATGACCCACACTTTCTGACCAGGCTGAAGCTCTACCAGAGTGGCATTCTGGTCGTACCACCGCTTCATCTCCTCCTGGCTGGCTTCCAGATTTGCCTCAGCAAGTTCTCTGAAACGCCTAGTCTGGTTCCTGAAGGCCAGCATGTAACTGTATACATCCTGGGGAGGTTTCCTGGGAGATTGCTCCCAGCCTTCCTTGACCAAAATCAGAGGTCCTCGCACCGGGTGTCCATAGAGGAGCTCAAAGGGACTGAACCCTAGAGACTTCTGTGGCACCTCCCGGTATGCAAACAACAGGCATGGTAAGAGGACGTCCCATTTACGCCTCATGGGTTCTTCCAGACCCATAATCATGCCCTTGAGGGTCCGGTTGAATCTCTCAACCAGCCCATTTCCTTGAGGGTGGTAAGGAGTGGTGAACTTGTAAGTTACACCGCACTCCTGCCACAGGGACTTCATGTACTTGGACACGAAGTTGGTACCTCTGTCAGACACCACCTCTTGAGGGAATCCCACACGGGAGAAAATTCCCATCAGTGCCCGTCCCACCACGGGGGCCGTCACTGTCCTCAGAGGGATGGCTTCAGGGTACCGGGTGGCATGGTCCACCAAGACCAGGATAAACCTGTTGCCCATGGCGGTCTTGGGGTCCAGTGGCCCCACAATGTCAATACCAACCCGTTCGAAGGGGGTGCTGACCACAGGGAATGGCTGGAGAGGAGCCTTGTGCTTCCTCCCACTCTTTCCACTTGCCTGGCAAGTCTGGCATGTCCTGCAGTGAGTGGCGGCACTCCTGCGCATCTGGGGCCAATAGAAATGGGTAACAAGCCTGTCAAAGGTCTTGTCCTGCCCCAGATGTCCTGATAACGGTACATCATGAGCCAACCCCAGTAGGAAGGCTCTGAAGCGCTGGGGTACCACCAGCACACGGGCTGACCCAGGCTCAGCAACCTTAGGCTCTGAATACAGGAGACCATTCTCCCAGTAAATCCAATGTGATCCAGACTGATCACCTGCTGCCTGGTCTGTGGCCTGTTGCCTCAGACCCACGAGAGAGGGGCATGCGTTCTGCTCCTCGCAGAACTCTTCCCTGGAGGGTCCTCCTTCTTGCTGCCAATGGGTCAGCTCAGGTAGGTCCCCCAGTTCAGCTACCTGTTCCCCTGTAGGCTCCAGGGCATCCCCCTCAGGGTCTGCCTCCTCCTGGACCGTGGGAACTTCGGGGCCGGTTTCCCGCGCCCCCTGCCTCCTCTCTCCGGCAGGCACCTGGGCCTCCCTCTCAGGCTCCAGGTCCTCTTGAACACCTTTAGCTGCCATTGACCGGGTGGTCACACATGCCCAATCAGGCAAGCCCAACATTTCTAAATGCGCACTCCGCTCCACCTTAGCCCAAGGTGAGCTCTCCAAATCGTTCCCTAACAAACAGTCAACAGGCATGGCTGGCCTCACAGCTACTTGAAGAGTACCCGAGACCCCCCACTCAAAGGGAACCTGAGCCACCTTGCAGTGACTCTCTGTGTTGTCAGCGGCAACAACCGGATAGAATGCATCGGGGATAACCTGCTCCTTAGACACCAGGTGACACTTGACAGCTGTCACACTGGCTCCTGTGTCTCTCAGAGCCTCCACCCTATGGCCATTGATGGTCACCCACTGCCTGTATTTCTTAGTGTTCTCAGGCAGCGGAGTCCTAGGGACCATCTCAGAGTCTCCTAATGAGACAAGTGAAAACACTGTGGGATCCCCCCCACCTTGGGCACCCAACTCCTCCCCCAGGGCTACACTAGCCAACTGCCGGGGGACTGCACTGGTGGGTGCTGGTTTTCCATGCAAAGGGCAATGAGGATCGTTTGCCTTGTGGCCAGGGCGCCACACTTGTAACATACCAGTGGTCCTTGGTGAACAGGGGGCCTGTCAGGGCCACTGGCTTCTTCTCGGGGAGGCTGGGAACCTTTCCCTTGGTTCCCTTGGGGTCTACTTTGGGGCCCTTTATGGAACTCCTTCTGTTTACCCTTGTCCCCCCACTCTTCTGCTGGGGACCCTGCCCACCCTTGGCGGAGTTTCCCACGTGACCCTTGTGGACCCGGGTACTCACCCAGCGGTCCGCCTCCTCAGCAAGCTGCCTAGGGTTAGTCAGCTTACTATCAATCAGGTGCTGGCGTAGCTCAGGAAAACAATTACCGGACAAGTGCTCCCAGGCAATCAAATCAAAGAGCGCCTGAAAACAGTCGCTTTGCTACCCTTCACCCAACCATCCAAGGCTCTGCAAAAGAAGGTCACATATTCAACCCAGGTACTGCTTTCAATCTTACTACAGCTCCTGAACCTTTGCCTATAAAGCTCAGGGGTCAAACCATACCTAGTCATTAAGGCATCCTTCATGTGGCTGTACGAATTATAGACTTCAGAGGGCAAATCCAACAAGGTATCCCGCCCTTCACTGAGGAACCGTCCCCACAACCCCGCTCCCCAATCCTTCTCAGGGACCCGGTGGGAAGACATGGCTACCTCATAGGCTTTGAACCACTGCCCAATGTCATCATTTTTAAAAACTCCTTCACCACATCTTTGGGAATATACACCCTAGCTTCAACAGGCACAGGCGGTACACTGCCACCAGAGGGAGTAATCTCTAAGCTCTTGGCCTTCAATTCCAACTCCCTCAAAACTTTCTCATGTTCAAACTGCATTTTCTTTTCCTTTAGGGCTAATTTCCTAGTTTGCATTTCGAATTCTAACTGCCCATTCAGCTTGAGCTTGGTCAGCTCCATTTCGTGCATCCTACTCTCTTTCCTGTCCTCCAACTCCTCTGGAGACAGTCCTCTGGCAGAAACACTGCTACCTACTGGGGAAGGTGGTCTTCTAGCCCCTAGACCCAATAGCCCCTCCAGCTGCCCTTCTGCATTCTCAGCCCCCTCCACAGGGGCACTCCTTGACTCGACCCAGGCCCACAGCGCCTTTTGGAGGTCCTCCTTCCTGGAGAGCCCGGTCATGGACACTTTAAACTTCTTGCAGAATTGCCTGAGCTGCTTGAGGGTGTAGCATTCTAGCCTCTCTTCTTCCCAATCACACTCAACAGAGGCTACTGATGCTGGTTTCTCCATAGTGACTGAACTTGGCATTTGCAAAAATAGGAAATCCTAGAAAAAATGCTATAAAAGTATGTGGTTGCGTTTTGGTCTGCACTCACTAAGTAGTGTTCACCAATCACTGTACATGAGTCACAAATGCAAGTCCAGAATCCTCACCGCTGACCACCAATGTTAGATTTGGGGGTCTCTAGTTGGCAGAGGTAGGTACCTTTGTCCAAATAGGGACCCTTGAGTCTAGTCAGGGAAAGTAGGTCCACTCCCGAAATAACCCCTGCTCACCCTCTTGGTAGCTTGGCACGAGCAGACAGGCTTAGTTCAGAGGCAGTGTGTAAAGCATTTGTGAACACATACAGTAATCAAGTGACAACACTACAAAGGGACACCACACAGGTTATATATTTATAAAAATAGCTATACTTTATATAGATTTATCACAAGACCATAAACGACAAAAATAATCCACAATACTGTCAAGAGTGCTTAGTTCTGATCAAAAGGCTTAATTCAAGGTTCTGTGCGAGTCGGTAGCCTCCTCCGGCTACGGCGATGTCGAGAACAAACAGAGTCTAACAAATCCAGCTGACCGCGTCGAGACGTGCCAACACAGCGTAGACAGACTCGGTCACAGTACCTTTACTTGAAGCGGCAGGCACGGGCGTGCGAGCCGAATGGCTGTTCGTCGCGGTCGCGATGCAAAAATGGAAGCGTTGCAGGACGCGTTGTCCCTCGATGCGGTGCAGGCAGAGGCTCGTTGACGCTCGTCGAGACGGAGTCGGTGAGACCAGGGCCGTGCGTTGCAGGGCGAGACGGTGCTTCGATGCGGTGCTGGCAGGTTGCGGTGCGGCGACGGAGCCGGATTCAGGAGCTGGCGTCGATCAGTCCGGACAGCGGTGCGAGTCGGGCGGTGCGTCGCAAAGCGTGCGAGCGGTGCCCAACTCCGGTGCGGTCACAGGACTCGAACTCAGCAGCAGTGACCGTGTCGGTCGGACCAGTTCGATTCGGCATAGCAAAGCGTTGCAGGACGCGTTGTCCCTCGATGCGGTGCAGGCAGCGGCTCGTTGACGGAGTCGGTGAGACCAGGGCCGTGCGTTGCAGGGCGAGACGGTGCTTCGATGCGGTGCTTACAGGACACCGAGTCGGTCGTGAGAGTCGGTCACAGCTCCCTACCTCTGCAGCCACTGAAACAGAGTTTCCAGCAGCAATTCACAAAGGGGGTGAAGTCCAATGGTCCTGGGACTTCGGTCAGGGGGCAAGCTCTCTTCCAAGCCCTTGGAGATCCTTCACAAGTTGATGAAAGTCACAGCAAAGCAAAAGTTCCTTTCTCCTTTCTTTGGCAGACAGGCAAACCACTGCAGGCCAATCCCCAAGCAGCCCTTCAGGCTTAGGGATAGTCTCTCCTCAGTTTCTTCTTGGTTCCGCTCCTCAGCAAAGGTTTCTTCTTGTTCCCAAAAGTGATCTAATTTCCATGGGGTCTGGGTCCCCTTTTTATACCCAGTTTCTCTTTGTTCTCTGGAGGCAGAGAGGCCTCTGCCTAGTCCAAAACCAGTTCTGGTCAGTCCTGGAGCACTTTGTTTTTCTGACTCCTTCTTTCCTTTCAGAATGTGGGGCAGAGTTCTCAGCCGCCCGGCAGGAGGTGGAGCCAGCATTGTGGAAGGCAGGCACAGCCCTATTCAGACCCAGGTGCAACTCCTCCCTCCACTCTGGATGCAGATCTTTCTATTCAGCCCTGGGCTGACTCACCCTGTCTCCTGTAGCCACCCCCAACCCCTGTCACTCAATCTCCAGACAAGGAATACACAACCTAGCAGAGGCAGGCTTGGATAGTTAGGCAAGAAAATACCCACTTTCTAAAAGTGGTATTTTCAAACACAGAATGTTAAAACCAACTTCACTAAAAGATGCATTTTATCATCATGAGTTCAGGCATACTAAATTCGTTTTTCTACCATGTTCCCTGGGTCAGTTCTGACTATAAGGTGTAATAGTCAGTCCGCCCATTCTGGCCTATGGGGAGCAGGTAGCCTTGCAATAGTGAAAAACGAAAATGGCTGTAATTCACTATTAGGACATGCCACACACACCAGGGCATGTCCTACCTTATACTTACAATGCACCCTGCCCTAGGGCCTACTTTAGGGGTGACCACCACGCAGTAAAGGGAAGGTTTAGGGACTGGTAAGTGGGTGCACTCACCAAGTCGACATGGCAGCCCTAGGCTGCACACAGGCTCTGCAATGGCAGGCCTGGGACACATTTTACAAGCTGCTTCTGTGGGTGGCACAACCCGTGCTGCAAGCCCACCAGCAGCATTGGATTTACAAGCCCTGGGCACACTCAGTGCACGGTACTAGGGACTGACAAGTAAACCAATCATCCAATCATGGAGTCACTAATACATACATCAATTTACGATAGGGAGCACTTGCACTTTGGCACTGATTAGCAGCGGCAAAGTACCCATGAGCATCTAGTCCAGCAAAAACATATCGGCAACAGTGGAGGCATTACGAAAAAATGGAAGGGAGACCCACGCCAAGGATGCCAGGTCTAACACAGGTATTACCCATAAACTCATGCAATCAGTCAGGCATTACCCATATACTCTTACAACCACCCATACATTACCTCTGCACTCATGCAATCACCCAGGCATTAACCAAGAACTTACAAAATCACCTAGGCACTACCCGTGCACTCCTCCAATCAACCAGGCACTACTCATCCACTCATGCAATAACCCAGGCACTACCCATGCACTGCTCAATCACCTATGCACTACCCATGCACTCTTCTAATCACCCAGACACTACTTATTCGCTCCTTTGATTACCTAGCCAGTAGCCATGCACTCATCCAATTACCCAGTCACTACCCATGCACTTATAAAATCACCATGCACTATCCTTGCACTCCTCCAATCATGCAGGCATTACCCATGCACTCATGAAATCATCCAGGCACTACCCTTGCACTCATGCAATCATCCAGGTATTACCCATAAACTCATGGAATCACTCAGGCAAAACCTATGCACTTACAAAATCATCCAAACAATACCTACCCACTTACAAAATCAGCCAGGCACTACCCATGCACTCCTCCAATCACCCAGACACTACCATTGCAGTTATACAATCACTCAGCCATTATGCATGCACTCCTTCAATTAGTCACGCCCCATAGGTTTCAGGGACGTTATAGTTAGAAATTAGCATTTAAAAAACCTTTGAAATACACTGAAAAAAACATAGGCTTCAGGGACGTTATAGTTAGAAATTAGCATTTAAAAAAACGTTGAAATTCACTGAAAAAAACACAGGTTTCAGGGACGTTATAGTTAGAAATTAGCATTTAAAAAACCTTAGAAATTCACTGAAAAAACCACAGGTTTCAGGGACGTTATAGTTAGTTGGACATTTTACTCGTACAAAACCAGAGAAAGTTGGCCATTATAGTTAGTTGAGCTAACTATAACTCGCGCCCCCGCAATGCACTGCTGATGATGTCACATATTACATCATTCATGACATGGTCACTGACATCACTGATGACATCACTGATTACATCTCAAATGACATCACTGATGACATCACTGATGACATCATCCACGTGATAATCTGATGCACCTCCTCACACCCTAATATAACCTTTGATACACCCACTCTAAAATGCAGATTACCATTTTCAAAACCATAGACCCACCAATACCAGTTACTACATACCCACTCACTGATTCCTAGGTCAACACACATGTCCACTCATTCATCCATACAGTTACTCATACATGCAGTCACTCATCAATACAGCACTATCATATGCACTAATACACCTATACAGACACTCACACACCACCACTCACCCATAGAGTTACTCACACACCTAGTCAGTCATGCAAAGAATCAATCACACTCCCATTTACTCACCTATACAGTTATACACACACCACTTCACTTATTTATACAGATACTAACACATACTTACTCTCTTCTACAATCACTGACACAAGCACACATTCATCCATACAGCCACTCTCACAATCACTCACTCTCACATATAGTCATTTATATACTCCAACACTCACATATACTGCCTTTCACATTTATAGTTACTCACACATATACCACTGAGACATCCATTCACTCACCAACACACCCATACACACACTCACCCACCCATACAGCCCTTCACAGATGCACTCTTGAACCCATACACCCAGTGAATCACCTATTCACACATCTATGCACAGAGTCACACACCCCCACCCACCCACAGAAACACTCAGGCACCCATACAGATACTCAGACAACCAATCAATAACCCATAGACACTCATGTAGGTACTCACCAGCCCATGCAGCCACTTACACACCAACTGACAGACTAATACAGACATTCACACAGTTTAATCACTAACCCATGCATTCAGTAAGACACGATTAATCACTCACTTATACAGTCAGTCACGCACATTCTAAATCATCCATTCAGACTCTTATACACCCACTCATTCTTCAAAACACATAGGCATATATATATATATATAAAACATATTTAAACTTTACAGAAACACATAGTCACTGGATGATGTCATCAGTGATGTCATCAGTGATGTCATTTGAGATGTCATCAAATGACATCTCACTATAACGGCCGAATTTCTCTGGTTTTGTATGAGTAAAATGTCCAACTAACTATAACGTCCCTGAAACCTGTGGTTTTTTCAGTGAATTTCTAAGGTTTTTTAAATGCTAATTTCTAACTATAACGTCCCTGAAACCTGTGTTTTTTTCAGTGAATTTCTAAGGTTTTTTAAATGCTAATTTCTAACTATAACATCCCTGAAACCTATGGTTTTTTTCAGTGAATATATATATATATATATATTTATATAGATATATTGATAGACGTTTTATGGCAATAGTCTCTGGATGAATTTATTTATTTATTTATTTCATTGAAATTGTCATTTTGCACACACTTGTGACAATAGCGTGTAAAGTCGACGGCTGGTCAATATAGCATTTCTTTCTTGTTTATGATTGACATCATCATGTTGCACTTACTAATGGATGGAGAGCCAGTTTGAAAAACGCTGGGGAGCCAGCCGAAACGCATTATGTGCGGTAACGCAGAAAATAAATGAATTTTGATAATCAGCCATCCCGTGGAGTGTCGGAGTTTGTCTGGGAAATATTGGTACATGCCTGCGTCATCAATGTGTTTCTGGTACGCTGAAGCTGGAATCCGACACGCCCACTCATTCAGGAGCTCCGTGGCTATTAGCAATCAAGAGGAAGGAATTCGAAATACATGCTGGGAAGCCCCCCTAGCCTTTGTATCATTTGATACAGGAAGTGAGTGATGGAAGCTGCTGTCAGGTAGCCGGAGTTTCGGAGGATGCCTCTGATCATAAGGTAAGCTATTCCGCAAGTGATTATTCCAGAAGGCAGAGCGGTAGAGGTGCTGCTATAATTATAGCAGCGGGCACAGAATCGCTTTTGTTGATATTAAAAAGGCGTTATGACTGCAGAATGGCTTAGAGAACAGGAGGAGGTGGCCGAAAAAATGTTTAGTTAAGAGGCACCTGCTCCTGATGAGAGGGGCACTGACCTCGGATATACACACAAAATTGAGGCACCTGGAGAAACTGCACAAAAATGAAATCTTGAAGGGGTGGGAATGCAAGTCCCTCTCGAAATACTTGGTGGTAGGGAGAATCCCAAGAAGTCTGCGGGTATTAATAACACCAACCTACGAAAATCCGAATCCTGATATGCTCTGAGAATGGGCAGAAAACAATGAGGAGACATCAAGAAGAATGATGAGAATCGTTATTAAATATGTTGAAATCGATAGAAATAAATTGCTAGAAGAAATAGAAGCATTAAGACAAGATCTGGGCAGTAATGCGGACAAGGAAACCTTAGAGAAGTTTGATAAAGAAATTAAAATTTGTCTGTCCAAATATGATCAAGAGATCAGAGATAGAAAATCTCAAAGGAAAAATGTATAGATTTTCCAGGCGATTTCACAACATACGAAGGCAAAAGCTGTCTGAGAGAGCAATGAGTAGTGTTGAACCAAGATACACTGAGACCTGTCCTAAATTCAGCTCAGAGGTGGATACTGATCAAGAAGAAGGAAATTCCAAAGGTGGAACGAAGGATGTCCCGACTGTCATAGAGGACCTACGTTTTTTACGATTAGACAGAAATCTGAGGCCCTGTCCAAATCATGGGGAAAACACAAAGGATGGAGGAAACGAAATAACAGAAAAAAACAGACAGAGCAGAAATAGAGCGAACCTAGCGAGGTGAACAACTGTACAAACAGAAACAAACCAAGCAAGTGAGGAAGTAAAACAAGAGGCTGTATGGACCATTATCAATTTAACGGATGTTGAACTGTCTAAGGATGAAGAGGATGTACTAGCCTTGGGACTGTCATTTTGTGTGCCCTCTAGCTTCAATTATAGTCAAACCAGAAAAGATCTGTTTAAATATGTCAGAAAAATGAAATTGCGTAAATATTTTGCAAACAAGCAAGTATCCGCAGGAAATCCTGAGGCAGAAAGCAATATAGTGACTGCCAATTTCCAGGTATCAGATGCTTCGATTGTAAGTCAACTTGACCAATTGGAGTGTGAGATTATGGGTAATAATGAAGTATCTACTGAGCAAGAGATATTTTATGCACAAAGCCTGAATATTTATGGAAGCAAACCAACACCACATAGACCCCAGTTGGTTTTTACACCTATATTGCCAAGAGATTCCATTGACTTTGTCTCTGAATTATTAATACAAGATTTAAAATATCTCCAACAGAAAGTATCTAAACAGAGGGAGAAGCCATTTGATAACCATGCTATCAAATGCAACAAGCTCATGAATAAACTCCGTGGAAGACATGATATAGTTTATCAGACAGTCTGACAAAGGCGGCAATATCGCCCTTTGGCTGCCTTAATATGTACAAGACAGAGGCTTTGAGACAACTGAATGATAGTGAATGTTACTGTATGGCTTCCAAGTCTGAGATGTCAGCTGTTAAAACATCGTACAGTTTGGACTTGGCTAAGTGGCGAGGTTTGGGCTTGATCTCTCAGGAAGAGTATCTGTTCCTGAAGGTAGAGCATGCAATAACACCTGTCTTATATCTCATACCGAAAATCCATAAGGATATTATTAATCCATCTGGGAGGCCAAATATATCAGCCATTGGAAGTTTGTTTGAAAATACATTTAAGTTTATTGACTTTTTTCTGCAAGAAGATGTGCAAAACTTATTTTCATATATTCAAGACATTGGGGACTTTCTGAAAAGGATATATTATATTAATTGAGAAGATTCATATATACTTATCACAATGGATGTAACATCATTCTATACAAGTATTTCTCACAGTGATGGTTTGAGAGCAGTTGAATATTTTTTGGGTCATAGGCCATTGAGCCTTCTACAGCACATAAAAATGATATTGTTGATGGTAAAGTTGTGTTTATATAACAACTTCTTCCTCTTTGACAGGGAGATCTATACACAAAAGAGAGGTACAGCAATGGACACCTGCTTTGCCCAGTAATGCTAATTTGCATATGGGCTGAAGGGAGTGGCAGGTGCTCATGAATAAATATGCTGGAGAATGGTCTGAAAACGTGGTCCTTTGGACCCGTTTTTATTGATGACCTCTTTGTTATATGGAGGGGGTCAGAAGAAACAGCAAGAAACTTTACCGAGAGTCTCAATAACAATAATCTAAATTAGCATTTTGCCACGACTATGAGTAAAAGTGAGGAACACTTTTAGAACTGACAGTTTTGTAAGCAATGGCAAAATCCAGATGAAAACATACAGGAAACCCACAGCGGGCAATTCCCTGCTGCATGCATACAGTTTCCATCGAAATAACCTCAAATTCCCATACGCAGAGAATCTTAGAACGATGCAGAACTATAGTGATAAGGAGATACTAGGAGAAGTGCAGGAAGATCTAAAGAAAATATTTTTATGTTGTGTCTATAACAGCAGGGTTCTGGATAGTGCCATTACAAGGTCAATTTTAAAGACCATGAAGAAATTATTTTTCAGATAGGTGCTATCTCAAGGAGAAAAGAGAATTTAAAATAAGACCAAAATGAGCTGAGAAGGATCACAGGATACAGTAGGGAACATCAGAATATAAGAAAAATACTCTCTACTAATTGGCATCTTATTAAAAGTGATCCACTAATAGGTAATTCAGTATCGGCCAAACCATTAATGACCTTTAGACGAGCCAAGTCCAGGAGCTGGTGTGTAGTGGTGCGTAGTAGCACTGAAACACAGACTGCAGGACCCTGGTTGACAGGAAGCCCAGGATTTAAGCATTGTCTTAGATGCAAGGCTTGCAAGTTTGGGGTAAATACAAAAGACGTTAGGTCCCCATTGTCCAACAAGAGTTACAAGATTAGAGCAGCCTCGCACTGTAAGAGTGAATTTGTGAATTATGTTCTTCAGTGCACTTGTCCAAAGATGTATATTGGCAGGACCATTTTAAAATTGCATCTGAGAATACTGCAGCACATCAGGGCTATTAAGAACAATGACCAAAGCTATCCAGTTGCCCACCATTTGAAAGAATTCCATGATGGGGATGTATCAAACTTGACATATTTCGTGATTGATTCAGTGCCCCCAAACATCAGAGGTGGAAATAGGGAACAACAACTAAGAAGATTAGAATCAAGATATATTTTATTTTAAATATGAACAGTAAGATGCCCACAGGACTAAACACTAAGGAGGAACTTTGTGTACATCTGTAAGGCAGCCTCCTCCCTGTTCTCTAGGGTCAAGATTAAGGTTTTAAGGTAGTACGGAGCAACAGTGTTTAATATACTACAAGAGAGAATGTCTTATGGAGGCACAGCTGCTGGCTATGGTTGGAGGAATGGTGTGCACAATGGGGCTCTTTTTTCAGTTTTTTTGTATTATGCAAAGAGGTAGTTATATGATCTGAGGAGTTTTTAATCTATGTTATGTATAATTGATGATAAATATTATCTTATGTGCAAAAATTCAAGAATTTCCAATGAAATTTAAATTGTGTTTTTTTTATTGTGCACTTCAGCTGATAGCATTTTTGCCCGCTTGGGCATAATCCCTAAGAAGTATGAAGCATAATGCAGCATACACTTTACATGTACAAAATCATATACATTTTTTATCAACTCTCAAAGTCATGTAGGAATAAACCTCATGCATATAACGTAATAGAGAGAGAAAGAGACACTGTCATGAAAGAGCTATCTGGAGCAATAAAGTTTTTTCTCATAAAAAAGAATGTACATAAATAGATTGCTGAAAATAATTATTATTAATAATAATAATAATAATAATAACTTTATTCGGTTGTTTTGTTTTAAACCATCAAAGTATACAAAGAAGAAGATCCATCGTTTTCCAATATGAACAACAGAATAAAGTTTAAAGATTACATATAGAGATAGACAATAATTAAAACAAAAATAAAAGCATTAAAACAGACGAGCTTCTAATTAATAAACTTCCAGTTAAGAGCTAACGCCATTTAAAAGTATATAAAAACACTCTTATGTTCAAAACATAATTAGTCTATTCCAATAGCAATTGTCTTTACAGTCACGTTAATTCTATTGTGATGATAACAACCATTACAATCTATGTTAAAAACTTCTGGCGGTTAATCCAGAAGAAGAAGAAGAAGCGACTTACTGCAAAAGCTATTTGGCCAGACGTATCTGTTTTTAGGATTCTATAGGCAACCCGATATTGCCTGGCTCCAAGGCTTAAGCAGATCGGTCGTATCCACCTCCTATGGATCAGTTGGTATTTACTACAGAAAAAGAGTATATGTTCTTCAGGTTCTTGTACTCTGGCACAGGCAGGACATAGTTCTGATGATAAGATAACCCAGCAGCCAGGTTATTAGGGATCCTTAGGAGTAGATTGCCATATCTGAATCTAACGTATAAACTTTTGGCGAGTGGGGGCGAGATTTGGTCCAGCTAGGGTTCAAAACTGGGGCACAACTTGACACTTAGAAATTGTGTTGTTAAATGGCCATTTGCAGGTCTGGTAGCGTAGCGCTCTCCCACAGATGCCGAATACCTTGCTTTCAATCTCGGTAGATCCCCTTTGCTTGCCCTCTCTGGGTGATCCCACAGTTCCAACATATCCAGTGATTTACACCAACTTGCGATATGTTTGAACCACAGTAATTTTTTAGCTCCACTGATCTTCAGGATCTCCCTCAGAGAATTACAATAATCAAACAGCTGGGGTGTTTTCCACACATGTAGCCAATACAATAAGGGTTTCAGAGAAGCCATATCCCCTATTCTTTTCATCCCTAGATCGAAAAATAATTGGATCAGTGGGGTGGCGATGGGTACCGAAACAAGTGATCTAACAAAGATGTTTTCACAAATCGTCAGTTTGTTTGTATTAATATAGCCCCATATCTCTGCTCCATTCAGAGCACTACTCTGGGCTTTTGCACGATAAACCTCTAATGCTGGGGTCAATGGTCGAATACGTGACTGTCTTTGGTATCTTAATATCGATTTTGACCTATGGCATAAGGTAAGATAACTATTATCTAATTGATTTTCCCAGCCAAGTGAGTCATTTAATCTTATCCCAAGGTAGTCAAAACTTTTCACCCTCTCAAGAGGTTCACATGCAATCCTGACCACTCGTGATTTCTCTTCTGCTTTCCCAAACACCATATACTTTGTTTTGGCAACGTTAAGTTCCAGACTCCTACCCCTGCAGAATTAAAAAAATGTGTCCACTAACATTTGCAGGCCCATTGGTGTTGCGGCAATAAGTAAGGAATAATCTGCAAAGAGCAGGATCGGGACTTTTGTGCCATTAATAACGGGAGAGTCATTCCTGCAGTCCAATAATCTGCTAGCCACATCATTGATGAACATGGAAAATAATGTGGGAGCAAGCATGCATCCCTGGCGCACACAACGCTGTATAGGTATCCTATCTGTTAATTCATAATTTTTTCCCCATCTGACCTGTTCGTAATTGTCTTCATGGAGTCTAGCTATCAAGATTACCAGATTGATTGGGGGACCTAGGTCGAGCATAATTCTCCATAACAATTCGCGCGGTACCAGGTCAAAAGTGGCTCTCAGATCGACGAATGCTCCATATAGTTTTTGGTTTTTTAGCAGCACATATTTCCACGTTAGCAGAGTGAATCTAAAAGCCTGGTCGTATGTACTTATTTTAGAACGAAAGCCTGTTTGGTATGGGGACAATATCGCCTTGTCGTCTATCCAGATTTGAAGTTTATCCAGAACTTGTCTTGCAAAGATCTTTTGCAAATTGTCAATCAGGCTGATGGGTCTATAATTGGAGGGGATGGAAGCATTTCCCTTTTTATGTATTGTGATTATCTCTGCTCCCCTCCAGGTTGTTGGAATATCTCCACCAGCCGATATACAGTTTGACAAGAGATTTATATACGGAGCCCATATCATGGGTTCAGATTTATATAAGTCACCTGGTATCCGGTCAGGACCGGGGGCTTTTCCTGCTTTGAGTCTATCAATTGCTGATATGGTGTCATCCAAGCTAAAGACCAGTGCAGTGCTAGTCATATGCATAGCAGAAAAGATGTTAGGGGTATGCCGGTCGGCTCTTGCATTATCTATACAGCTGATATCCTCATTTCTAGCGTATAATGTGGAAAAATGTCCAACCCATATCTCCGGCTGGATGTGATTACTAAGGGTTTTTGTGTTATCCGAATTTCCCTCTGCAATGATGTGCCAGAACAAATGATTGTCATTGCATCTAACGGCTTATAGCAGATCTTGCCAATTTTTATCAGCAAAATCGCGCTTAGCTTTGGCAAGTGCAGCTTTATATCTGTGGCGTGCCAGGGCTATCCCAGGCTGACTACACTCAATAAGCGCTAGCTTTAATGCCCCCTTCGCCAGTTTACATTCGCAATTGAACCATTTGCTGTTCTTTCTACCATTGGGCTTTGTACCAGGACTGTTTTTAGAAAAAACAGCTTGCTAGGTCTCATAAAATACCCTGTGCACTGACAGTATGATGTTACCCCTGGGGAATGTGCACAGTCCATACTGCTGTCCAAACCAGACAGGAAGTCTACAAATAGCTCATAAGTCCTAGAATACAAATCCCGGTCTGCAAGGACTTTAGGCCAGGTAGCTCTTCTGCGGTTATTGGCTACAAGCGGCTCTTTCTCCATTGAGGTACAGCTGGATAATTTCCTATTCAGAGCGGTGCCCTCCATTTTTAGCAGAAGAGGGTTGTGATCGCTGTCAGACCTCTGGGCGATCGTCATATCCTCAACTAGTGCTCAGATACTCAAGTCTACTAGAATGTAATCAACAACATTAGTGCTGGCACCCCATTTGAAAGTAGCTTGCCTATTTATATCAGATACAGTCCTCCCATTACATGCCCTCAAGCTCCTTCCTGTAACCAATGATGCAATCTGTAGGGAAACAGAAGTTAAGCGATGGTAATGTTTAGTCGTTGCCAGGTTAGGTATACCTCATGCCTCATCCTCCTCCTCTAATAAGGTGTTTAGTAGGGGAGAAGGCTCAAAGAAGGCATTAAAATCCCTGGCTACTATGATTTTGGAGTTACTTTGATGTACCCCAACCAGATCATCTAAGAACGATATTACTGGAGACTCATTGTTATAAGATTCTGACCTAGCATAGACATTATACAGTCAGGTTTAGACCTGTTGGAAAGGCAAGCTGAATCCCCAGTATATCTTGTGATTTTATTGATAGTTGTTTATACCTGCAGGCTAAAGTATTACTCACAAAAATTATCTACCCCCCACTAGCTCTGCCCGATTCTTTTGGTGCGATAGCTTCCACACTATATGTCGTGTAACCATTTATGTGTACCCTGTCCACAGCCCATGTCTCCTGGAAAATGCAAATATCATTATTGCCTATAAAGGAATGCCATTCTGGATCTAGAAGTTTTAGATGGATCCCCGCCAGGTTCCAAGAGATTAGGGTCAAACTGTTTTTTACCTCAGTGTTGGATGTAGACAAACATCTATGGGTCTCTGCATCATGAGACAGCATATTGTCAGTAGTCAGGTAGTCATATCGGACTGGTGCAGTGATTGTCAATGGAGGCGCAACCTTGGATACATCAGGGCTGCAATTAGATGGTGCGTCAATATATGTTTTAAATTGCAAATAGGTGGAAGATGGCTCAGCAGTATGATTAACTCCCAGGGGCCTAGTGGTAAGACCACTATTGGGAGGTATATGATTTAATGGTAAATGGGAAAAGACTGTCAGTTTCCCCTTTTGGCCACACACCATATTTTTCAAACTGGGCTCATCCCCTAAACCACTGGCGAGGAATTGGATTTGAGTAATGTTGTAAGACCTTGCTACACATGTATTACTGCAGTTTACGTGAGGTGGTGCAGAGGTAGAAAGGGAAAGGTTGGTGGTGTTCCTGAGTCAATCTACATCTCGCATTGGGGATAAAGACCCCTTCCTGTACCTAAAGTCGTCCAGAACATCAGTTCCTGGCCTACAATACTTAAATATAATACATGAATTATTTGAAAGATTTGTCCTAATATCTAGGGCCACCAATTCATCCACCAGCCTTGCATATTTTAATGTTAGTTCAATCACATCAAACATTATTTTCTTAGGGGAACTCCTTTGGGCACTGAGGATGTCTTCTCGAATCATCGAGAGACAACCTCTAGTGTACCTAATCCAATGGATGATTTCATTTATAAGGGAATCTTCAGATTCGAAATTTACATGGGGCTGGAATTTAGGTAACTTTATCATTGCGACTTTATTTCTTAGATTATTAGGCCCACTTCTAAAACAAGGGGCGGGCCTGTGGTTCCATCCTCTATTAATTATATCATGCTGAGGATTGGAATTCCATGCAGGATTCGGTGGCTGCGTCTGATGAGGGTCAGTCAAGCAAGGATTGATCGAATTACTATTGCTCCATCGTGGTTGGGGATTGGTCTAGTGTTGTGCTGGGGGTAAGACTGGGATCCTAAGGACCTGGAACTCCTACTTGCTGCCTCTTGTATCCCTTGAATCCCCTGTGGGTAGGGAGCATCAGGTGGGGGTATAAGCTGTTGTGCATCAGGCTGTTGAGTAGTCTGGTTAGTCGGAATAGTAGGCATGTCAATATCTTTTACACGTTTTAGCTTATTAATTGTAAGAACCAGTCTAGATATGACAGATTTTAACTCTCCCACCTCGGTTTTTATTTCATTAATTAGAACAATACATTCCTTGCTAGATTGAGTTATGAACTCTGGTGACATAATGTCCAAAGCAGGGTTAACAGGGGGAACAGAATAGTAGATTCATCTGCTATGTTGGATGATGGTAAAAAGTCTATTGCTACAAAGGACAATATCGTCTGTAATAGATGGATAAGATGAATCGGGTACATTTGGACCAGAGTGTTTGCTCTGAATAGCAGCCGTGGTCGTAGGATGTCTCGCTGCCCTTCCGAACATAATAGGTATTCGTGGTTGTGAACTAGAGGTACCCGAAGAAATAGAATCGAAGGTGGGTGAAGTAGCCTGCATTGCCGATGTGTCGGAGTGTAGCAGATCTTCACATTCAACAATAAGGTTATCAATTTGATGAATTACACAATTCCAGCCGGCAGGCTTGGCTGTTCCTTTGGATTTTTTGATTTTTGAGGTGCCATTGGACCCCTCGGTTGCCTTCCTCTTTCCCAAAGTTATGATTATGATAAGGGTAAAGTACTGTTGAGCAACACTAATACAACACTAAACCCAGATTTTTAGGGTCAAGCTACTTCAGATAAAAAGACCCACAATAAACACGTAGGGAAATTGAAGCAATTGTATCAATAGAACCCCCCTGGTGAGGTCCCAGTGTCCCAGTCACTCAATCGTTCAATGAGGGCTTGAATATAGCATCCAGCAGCAATATAGAGTAAATATAAAAGTCAAGGTCTTACTGTCGTGCCTCGCGGAGTTAAAATGTTAGAGGGATGACCGAGCCTGGCCTCCTCCGGGCTCCTCTGGGCGTGGATGGGCCTGCCCTTGGGCCGGGCGTCCCGCGCCACGAGGGTCGAGGCAGCGCTATATGCGTGTTGACCATGCCTCTCCCCTCGGCACCTGTGCAGGATGTGGACCGTTGCACCCTTGGACTTAGAGTCCCACCAGGGTGATGTAGGGCAGGAAAGGAAAGATGTGGCATGGAGAATGTTGGAAAGTCAGTTTGAAAAAGGCTGGGGAGCCAGCCGAAATGCGTTATGTGCCATCCCCTGTGGATTGTCGTAGTTTGTCCGGGGAATATTGGGAGAGTCGTTAATATATATATATATGTGTGTTTTCAATAAATGAGCCCTATTCCTACATACCTGATGTACGTGCCTCTTCTTTGTTGGAGCAGGATTCTTCTCTGATCAAATTCAGCGTCGGCGGTCGACGTTGTACACGTACCACCAGTCGTTTTGTGGCTCTACTTTTGACCGCAAATGTTCTTGGAGGAGCATGGTAGTGCTATGCAGTGGAGCCCCCAGAAAATGCGCCAGGAAGAGGGCCAAGGATGACAGCTGTGGGGATTTCAGATTGCGGAGCGGGGCGGTCTTGCCGACTGCCAGCACGTATGTCTGTTTTCCGCAGCCAGAAATGCCTTGCCCAGGATGCTGGCGCCCTTTGGTGACTCGGCACCGTGGTTGTCGAAGCATAAGCGGTGAGGTGTGCTGGGCATATCTAATTTATTTTTCATCAGTCTCCTCCGACCTCATACATGTGCCCATGATAAAGTGATATTTCGTGCTGCTTGCTGAACATTGACATTTGTGACACTTCCTGTAATTACAATTTTATTTTGGACTGCTTGTCCTCTTTGGAACAATTACCCGATCTTTGGCACAGATAACTTAAGGAGCACCGGCAATCTGAACTCTCATATAAATCAGCTGTCAACTAATGCAGAACACTCTAGGCCATTACAGGGGATTATGGGCCTCGTAGTCCCGCTGGGAGGAGTAGCAATTACCCGGAGGCCGGCATTATCGTCGAAATGTTTCACAGCCTGTGCAATTAGAGCCCCGTAGACTTGCTACAAGCCTAACATCTTTAATGTTTGTTCGTGCGCGCATTTAAAAGCACATTTATTTCTGCTCCGTGTGCCATTACCAATGATCAAATCGGGTAGGCTGTGTTCTATTTAGACACGAGGTAATGTGGTGTATGCAATGAAGCATTAATAACACTTGCAGCATGTTCTGTATTAAGAAGTAGTTTTAACTTTTGTAATTCGATTATTTAATTTACCATCAGGAGGGCAGCATGCTATGAGAGAATTGGCGCCATATTTCTGACAAACATCAAAGCACCTCGGCTTGTCATTGCGACATGTTATTACCTAGGGCAGATGACATACATATATTTTTTCTGTGCACATATCAGGATTCTGATCACGTTTAATAATTGGGACTACATGCAGACTGTGCATTAGGCTGTGATTTTTATTCATTAATTTTGCACTTTGCACTTTATATAGATGTCGTGATTAGCATGTGTTACCAGTGACATTCTCGATTGCACAGTCTATTTTCCATGTCTATTGATGCCTAAGGAGGGAGGAGGGCTATATATTTGTGAAACTCTGTGGCGCCAAACAGATTGATAAAGCCTGCTGCGCAGGCGAAACGGGTCTCTCTTCCAATGTGGGGTCGTGGGAGACCTGACTTTCAATAAATGAGCCCTATTCCTACATACCTGATGTACGTGCCTCTTCTTTGTTGGAGCAGGATTCTTCTTTGGTAATATATATATATATATATATATATATATATATATATATATATATATATCTTGTCTCGCCTCACTCGCACTCCTGTAGCTCAGGAAGAGACGACGCGGACCCAGGATATTGGTGCAATTATTTATTATTTATTACATGCCCTGCACCACCGCCATAACGCGTTTTGGCCTTCGAGAGGCCTTGATCACATGACGGGCTGGTGGAGTGACTTCACACATTTAAAGTGACAGTGCTAGTGACAGGTGACCAATGAGTGTCATAGACCTAGACGAGTTAGTTCAATACTCGACATGTAAAAATGCATTGGTAATTAGATGCATAAACTTCTCAACATTTTTTTATGATATGAATATCAATAAATATGCAACTACATAAATAAATAGAAAACTTTTTCTTAAAAAACTTTAGGTTTTTTATGATTAAAATGCCGAGATATAGGTTGAGTTTCTCCAAGAAAAATGCTGAGTAAAATACATGTTAAAAAGTTGATCATATAAAAAAACTTTTCATGCATATAAAATCCAAGTCATAGTAAACCTCAAACCCATAACACATCATGCGAGATGATTCAACAATTCTGCCCAAGTGGGCCATGACTGTTCTTCCATGTCTAGTAATCATAAAGTGCCAGTGCTAACTACATAAAGTGTCACCTGTAGAACCCAAAAGGATCCTAAAAAGTGCAAATGTGCATAAATATACTAAGTGAAGATTAAAACCAATGCAGAGGCAGCAGGTAAAAGACGGATTCCTATGTACATGTAGCTATATTACTAAAGACACGTATACAAATCTTCACTAGAATTGAGACCCTGTGGAGTCTTACTGTCCAACTCTAGTATGTATCTTGTCTCTAGTTTCCTCAGAAGGGCCTCCCGGTCACCTCCCCTTCTTAAAGGGGGGACCGCATCCACTACGAAGTATTTAAGATCACTCGTGTTTTTCGCATGTGGGTCACCAAAGTGCCTTGCAACTGGGTAAGACTGATCACCATTGTTGATGGCCCTTAAGTGCTGGAGTATCCTCTTGTGCACCTGCAGCTTCATACTTCCTACGTACTGCAGGCCCCAGGGACACTCCAGCACATACACTGCATATTCTGTTTTGCAGGTCAGTTTCTTGTTAATACGAGTGGGCTCTTTTTTGAACGGTGTAACGTATTCTGATTTACTTATCCCATGTTTGCAAGCTTTGCATGTGGCACATTTTATGAACCTTTTGCTAGAATCTAGGCAGGAGCTGTTGGTTCTCACTTCTGGGCTGCTCTTTACCAGTGAGTTACTCATTGAGCGTGCCTTCCTAAAGGTTATATTAGAAGATCTAGTCAGGTTAGCCCCTAATATTGGATCATTTTTCACAAGGACCCAGTTTTTGTTGACTATCCTGCGTATTGATCTATGTTGGTTGATGTACGTCAGGATCAGTCTAGAGGGTTGCTCTGCAGGTGTGTGCACAACTGTTTTGAGATTGGACCTGCACACTAGAGCCTGAGATCTGTCCATCTTTCTGGTTTTCTCTATGGCTTTATCGATCTCACTCTGAGAGTAGACCCTGGCCACAAACCTCTCACGACTTTCTTTCTGTGCATTTTCAGATTCAGACTCAGTACTACATATTCTGCGGATTCGCAACATCTCCCCATAGGGGATGCTACAAACCAGATGTGCTGGGTGGTGACTAGAGGCATGTAACGTGGTGTTCCCCGCTGTCGGTTTTCTGAATAGCTTTGTCTCTAGCTTGTCTTGTGTGACCATGATCTCAACATCCAGAAAACAAATGGACTCCCTGCTGAGTTGCCCAGTAAAATGTAGATTTAAATTGTTGTCATTGATTTTCTCAATAAAATGGAGGGCACTCTCCTCAGTGCCCCTCCAAATTATAAGCAAATCATCGATGTACCTGTACCAACGTATAACATGGTTGGACAATACTTCAGCATGTGTGAGTCTGAGGACTTGTTCCTCCCATAGTCCCATATGTAGACAAGCTTAACTGGGGGAGAAACAAGCCCCCATAGCCACGCCTCTCACCTATTGGAACACCTGCCTCTGAAAGAGAAAAAAGTTGTTCTCTAAACACGCTACAATCATGGCCACCAACATTTTGTTGTGTTGAAAGAAGCATATGGGTCTAGTATTAAGGTAGTGCTCTATTGCCTTAACCCCGTCCCTGTGATTGATGCTAGTATACAGGGAGGAAACATCAAGCGAAATAAGAAGATATTCAGATTGCCAATTAATGTCAGTTATTTTTCTTAGCAGATCGCTTGTATCCTGGACAAATGAAGGACGTTTCTTTACATGTTCCTGCAAGTAGTAGTCCACATATTTTGATGCGTTTTCCATAATGCTGTTGCAAGCCGATATTATTGGCCTTCCTGGTGGCTTGACCACATCTTTATGAATTTTCGGTATAAAATATACAACAGGCATGATGGGATGGTCATTTTTTAAGAATTTGAATTCTTCAGCAGTTAGCAGTCCTGCACTTTTCCATGCCAAGAGACTAGTGTAAAAATTATTCCAAGATGTCTTAACATTTTGCATGGTGCTGCACCTATAGCAATCCCTGTCGTTGAGTTGCTTCAACGCCTCTTCCATATACAGGTTGCGTGGCCACAGCACCACGTTGCCTCCCTTATCAGATTGACGGATAATTATGTCATCATTGGCCTGCAATTTTTTTATTAATTGAACATACACATTGTCCTGTTTGGTGTAGTGTTTGATCGCTCCTGCTTGTTTCTGATATAGAGTTTTTAATTCTTGTGTCACCTTGTCACTGAATACATCTATATTGACCAGCTGTCGACTTTATACGCTGTAGTCACGAGTGTGTGCAAAATGACAATTTCAATGAAATAAATAAATAAATAAATTCATCCAGAGACTATTGCCATAAAACGTCTATCAATATATCTATGTAAATATATATATATATATTCACTGAAAAAACCATAGGTTTCAGGGACGTTATATTTAGAAATTAGCATTTAAAAAACTTTAGAAATTCACTGAAAAAACCACAGGTTTCAGGGACGTTATAGTTAGTTGCACATTTCACTCATACAAAACCAGAGAAATTCGTCCGTTATAGTTAGTAGAGCTATCTATAACTCGCGCCCCTGCAATGCACTGCTGATGACGTCACATATTACATCACTCATGACATGGTCAGTGAAATCACTGATGACATCACTGATGACATCTCAAATGACATCTGTTAGACTTGGCATCTTTTGGCGTGTTTCCCCTGACTTTTTGCTTTCTGACCTCCCGGTTTTGACTCTGTTTTTGCTGGTGTGATGATTCTGCGCACTTTCCTCACTGCGGTCCAGTGGGAAAGTGCAAGTGCTCCTGTATAAAATGTGTTATGGATTGGTGTTTCCATGATTGGCCTATTTGGTTTATGTGTCAGTCCCTTGTAAAGTGCACTGCACGTGCCAGGGCCTATAGACCAAATACTGTTGGTGGGCTGCAGCACTGGATTGTGCCACCCACGCAAACAGCCCGTAAAGTGTAACTCGGGCCTGCCAACGCAGAGCCTGTGCGCAGCCTGGGGCTGCCGTCGACTTGGCCAGTGCACACACTTGCAAGTCCCTAAACCTTCCCTTTGCTACATGTTAGTCACCCCTAAGGTAGGCCCAAGGTACCCCTGTGGGCAGGGTGCGGTGTATGCGAAAGGTAGGACATGCCCGGGTGTGTGCGGCATGTCCTGATAGTGAATTACAGCCTAGTTCATTTTTCACTATTGCAAGGCTACCTGTTCCCCCTAGGCCAGAACGGGCAGTTTTGATTATTACAGCTTATAATCCTAACTGACCCCGGGAACATGGTAGAAATTCGCGTTTAGTATGCCTGGACTCAGAATGATAAAATGCATCTTTTAGTGAAGTTGGTTTTAACATTCTGTGTTTGAAAATGCCACTTTTAGAAAGTGGGTATTTTCTTGTCTAACCATCCAAGCCTGCCTCTGCGAGGTTGTGTATTCCTTGTCTGGAGTGTGAGTGACAGGGGCTGGGGGATGCCAGGAGACAGGGTGAGTCAGCGCAGGGCTGAATAGCAAGATCTACATGTAGATGGGTGGGAGGGGTCGCACCTGGGCCCTGAATAGGACAGTGCCTTCCCTCCACAATGCTGGCTCCACCTCCTGTGGTGCGTCTGATGTCCCTGGCCTACTCACTGAAAGAAGGGACGGAGACTTGTCAACAAAGTGCTCCAGAACTGGTTTGGACTAGGCAAAGGCCTCTCTGCCTTCAGAGAACAAAGGAATTTGGGATATAAATATTGGGGCCCTGACCCCATGAATTTAGATCTCGCTGGAATCAAGGAACCTGCCAAGACGAAGAGCTGGAAGAGCTGCCAGGAGGAGTACTGCCCCTTTGCTGTGTTGTTGCTTTGTTGGGTTGGCCTGCAGTTGCTGCTTCTGTCTTGGGCAGTGAAAGGACTGGACTGAACTTTCTACAAACTTGTGCTGAGTATCTCCAAGGGCCTGGAACCGAGCTGGCCTCCTGTTAAGAAGTCTCAGGGACTACAAAGACTTCACAAGCCTCTGGGTACCGCTTCTGGAACGCTGTTTCAGTTGCCACAGAGGAAGGGAACTGCAACCGACTCCGTCAACCGAATCCATCCCTGGCCGGTGACCTGTTTGCACCGCAGACCGCATCGCCCCGCTTCGCATCGCAACCCTGGTCTCACCGTGGGCGACGTCCAACGCCGCCACCATCGAGCCGCTGCTTGCACCGTGACCTGTGGGCACCGCAGTTCGCATCGCATCGCTTCACTGGGCCAGCCGGACCAGACCGACGCTGTCGCTGCAACTGGCTCAAGAGTCGAGACCGCACCGCATTTGGGGCACCGCTCGCACGTCTGCGACGCACCGCTCCGACTCGCACCGCTGTCCGACGCCAGCTCCCGCACTCCGGCTAGGTCGCCTGCATCGCAACCTGTCAGCACCGCATCGAGCATCGTCTCACCCTGCATCGCACGCCTTGGACTCACCGACTCCGTCTGCACGACGCTCATCGAGCCGCTGCCTGCACCGCATCGAGGGACACCGCACCTTGCATCGCTCCGTCTTGCACCGCAACCGCGACGAACGCCGACCGGCTCGTACATTCCGTACCAGCCACAACGAGAAAGGTACTGTAACCGAGTCTGTTCATGACTCTGCTGGCCCGTATCGACGCGGTCGGCTGGAACTGTTAGACTCTGTGGTTTTCAGCATCACGGTAGGCTCGGACGGAGCTACCGACTCGTACGAACTTTGCTTTTGTGCTATTCCTGCAAAGAAGAAGTTACCGTATCAAGTATTCATTCGTAAAGTACAGTATTGTGGATTTTTGTCGTAATTGGTCTTGTCTTGAGTATATAAAATATTGGTTATTTTTCTAAACTGGTGTGGTGTCCGTTTGTAGTGCTTACACTGTATTACTGTTGGTTATGTGCAAATGCTTTACACACTGCCTCTGAATTAAGCCTGACTGCTCGTGCCAAGCTACCACGAGGGTGAGCAGGGGTTACTTCACGAGTGTAACAACCCTTACCCTGACTAGGAAGAAGGGTCCCTACTTGGACAAAGGTGCAAGCCCTTGCCAACTAGAGATCCCATTTCTAACATTGGTTGTCAGCGGTGAGGATAGGACTTGTGTTTGCACTTGACTTATAGTGATTTGTGTGCACTACTACCATATCGCAGACCATTACGTACCACATACTGGTTCTTTTTCTTTTGGCCTATTTTTGATCTTGCCAGTTTTCAACTCACGACTTTTGTCATGCCTGAATCAATTGCATCATCCGTTGCATCTCTGGAAGTTATCTTTGAGGAGGACAGGTTGGAATCCTACGCCGTAAAGGAGTTACGAGCGAATTGTAAAAACCTGAAAGTCCAAATTAAAGGCCTCACAAGGAAGGAGGAGCTACAGAAGGCGCTGAGGGCCTGGGTAGCAGCCAGACATGCCAATGGGCAGCCTGGTGATCTCAGTGAGGAGGTGGAGGAGCCTATTTCCAGGGTGGATGTGCTTTTGGGTAGGGGGAACCCGCCAGGTCAGGCAGCAGCAGTCTGTCCCCAGAGGAGCTGGAGGACAGGCGGGAGGCAAGGCAGTTCGAGCTGCAGAAGCTCAGGCTGGAGAGTGAGCGGGAGGAGAAGAGATTGGCCATAGAGGAGAGGAAGATGCTCTTAGAGCATGAGAGAGAACTGAAGGAGCTAGAACTTAGGAGTAAGTCAGGCTCAGATGGTGGCAGCAATTCGTCCAGAAAAGCAGACAGGATTGTGCACATTCCCAAGAACGTAGGCAAGGAGTTCAAGAAGGGGGATGACATACAAAGGTGGTTTCAGGGTTATGAGGCAGCCATACACATGAATGGGGTCCCTGAGGAGAATTGGGGAGCAGGATTGTGGCCACTTTTCCCGGAAGAAGCAAGGGATGCTCTGATAGCTTTGGGTAAGGGGTATCACCTCACCTATGCTGACATGAAGGATGCCCTTCTCACGAAGTATGGTCTTACTCCTGAAAAGTACAGGGATCAGTTCAGGTCCAGTAAGAAGTCCGATGCCAACACTTGGTTGGAATGTGTGGATGTGTTCTGCAGGTCTCTGGATGGTTGGGTGAAGGGCAGTAGTGTAACAGATTTTCAGGGGCTCTACAACTTGATTGCATGGGAGCACTTGTCTAGTCTATGTTTTGCAGATCTGCGCCAGCACCTAGTTGATAGTAAGCTAACTGACCCCAGGAAGCTTGCTATGGAAGCGGACCGCTGGGTGAGTACCAGGGTCCACAAGAAAGCGTTTGGGGGAGACTCAGCCAAAGGTGGGCAGGGTCCCCAGCAGAAAGGTGGGGGGACAAGGGTAAAGCACAGGAGTTCTCTAAAGGGCCCCAAACTAGTACCCAGGGTAAAGGTTCCCAGCCCCCCGGTGATAAGAAGAAAGGGGTCTCTACAGGGAAGCCTGTTGAGACCGGCCCCGCAAGTGTTATGCATGTGACCAGGTAGGTCACTTTAAGGGGGACCCCAAGTGCCCGAAGGGGACACAGCCACCCACCGGTGGACAGTCCAAAGTGTTGGCTAGTGTAGCGCTTGGGGAGGAGGGGTGCCCACAGGAGGGTGGGGATCCCGCAGAAATGACCCTTGTCTCACTCGGGGACAGTGAGATGGACCCAGGAAACCAGGTGCCCCCTAACACAAAGAAATATAGCACCTGGGTGACCATTAATGGGAACAGGGTAGAGGCTCTCAGAGATACTGGAGCCAGTGTGACCTCAGTCCGGTGTCACCTGGTGTCTGAGAAGCAAGTAGTCCCAGGAGCATTCCACCAAGTAGTTGCTGTAGACAACTCGGAGCGCCAATGTATGGTGGCACAGGTTCCCTTTGAATGGGGGGGGGGTCGCAGGTCCCTTGAGGGTGGTTGTGAGCCCTACCATGCCTGTAGATTGTCTGCTAGGAAACGACCTGGAGCAGTCCTCATGGAAGGAGGTGGAGCTCAGGTCTCACTTGGAGATGCTTGGGTTGCCAGAGTGGGCATGCGTGTCTACTCGGTCAATGGCAGCCAGAAAGGGTGATCAAGAGGACTTGGAGCCTGAAACAGTGGCCCAAGTCCCTGTCAAGAGAAAGGGCAGGGGCGCGGGAAACCGGCCCCCGAAGTTCCCACGGACCGGGAGGAGGCGGACCTCGAGGGGACGCCCGGTGCCTACAGGGGAGCAGGTAGCCGAACTGGGAGACATCTCTGAGCTGACCCATTGGCAGCAAGAAGGGGGTCCCACCAGGGAGGAGTTCTGCAGGGAGCAGAACGAGTGCCCTACTCTGGAGGGTCTGCGGCGGCAGGCTGCAGACCAGGCAGCTGGTAATCAGTCCGGGTCACATCTGATCTACTGGGAGAGTGGTCTCCTATACAGTGAGCCTAAGGTTGCTGAGCCTGGGTCAGCCCGTGTGCTGGTGGTACCCCAGCGCTTCAGGACCTTCCTACTGGGTCTGGCTCATGACGTGCCTTTGGCAGGACATTTGGGGCAGGACAAGACCTTTGACAGGCTTGTCACCCACTTCTTTGGCCCCAAATGCGAAGGCAGTCAGATGCACACTGTAGGTCTTGCCAAACTTGCCAGGCAAGTGGTAAGAGTGGGAGGAAGGTCAAAGCTCCTCTCCAACCTTTTCCTGTAGTTGGAACACCCTTTGAAAGGGTAGGGATGGATATAGTGGGGCCACTGGATCCCAAGACAGCCATGGGCAACAGGTACATCCTGGTCTTGGTGGACCATGCCACCCGGTACCCGGAGGCAATCCCTCTCAGGACAACGACGGCGCCAGTGGTGGGCCGGGCGTTAATGGGGATCTTTTCCCGTGTGGGATTCCCCAGAGAGGTGGTTTCTGATAGGGGGACCAATTTCATATCGAAGTATATGACATCCCTGTGGAAGGAGTGTGGTGTAACCTACAAGTTCACCACTCCTTACCACCCACAAGGAAACGGTCTGGTGGAGAGATTCAACCAGACCTTGAAAGGCATGATCAAGGGTCTAACAGAACCCATGAGGCGTAAGTGGGACGTCCTCTTGCCATGCCTACTCTTTGCGTACAGGGAGGTGCCTCAGAAGTCTCTTGGGTACAGCCCCTTTGAGCTCCTGTATGGCCACCCTGTCAGAGGACCTCTGAGTTTGGTGAAGGAAGGCTGGGAGGCAGCTCCCAGGAAAACTCCCCAGGATGTATTTAGCTACATGCTGGCCTTTAGAAACCAAACTGCCCGCTTCAGGAAACTCGCTCAGGCAAACCTAGAAGCAAGCCAGGAAGAAATGAAGAGATGGTATGACCAGAATGCCACTCTGGTCGAATTTCAACCTGGGCAGAAAGTGTGGGTCATGGCCCCAGTGGCACCTTGTGCCTTGCAGGACAAGTGGACTGGGCCATATGAGGTAAAGGAGCGCAAAAGTGACGTCACCTACCTGGTGGATTTGCAGGCTCCAAGGAACCCCTTGAGGGTCCTTCACGTGAACCGCCTCAAGCCCCACTTCGAGAGGTCCGAAGTGAGTATGCTCTTGGCGACAGATGATGGGGTGGAAGAGGAGAGTGAGCCTCTCCCTGACCTCCTGTCTACCAAGGAGCATGATGGGTCAGTAGAGGGTGTGATCCTCTCCCCTACTCTGACTCAGGAGCAGCAGGGGACTGTCGCCAGTTGTTGGGACAGTTCGCCCCACTGTTCTCTCTGACCCCCGGTGTTACTCACTGGTGTACCCATGACGTGGACACCGGTGACAGCCATCCTGTGAAGCACAAGATTTACAGGTTGACTGACCGGGTCAGAGCCAGCATCAAGGAGGAGGTCTCTAAGATGTTGGCGTTAGGGGTGATTGAGCCCTCCCACAGTCCTTGGGCCAGCCCAGTGGTCTTGGTCCCAAAGGCTGCGGCGCCCGGTGCCACTCCAGAACTCCGGTTTTGTGTGGACTACCGTGGGCTCAATGCCGTCACCAGGACTGACGCGCACCCCATCCCCAGAGCTGATGAGCTCATTGATCGGTTGGGAGCTGCCCGGTTCCTCAGCACGTTTGATTTAACGTCTGGGTACTGGCAGATTGCCTTAACCGATGGGGCCAAGGAGAGATCAGCATTCTCAACCCCAGAAGGTCATTACCAATTCCGGGTGATGCCCTTTGGGTTGAAGAATGCCCCTGCCACCTTTCAGAGGTTGGTCAATCAGGTGTTGGCTGGGCTGGAGGATTTCAGTGCCGCCTACCTGGATGACATTGCTGTGTTCAGTTCCAACTGGGAAGAACATTTACAGCACCTTGAGAAAGTGTTGAGGGCTCTGCAAGGTGCAGGCCTCACGATCAAGGCCAGTAAGTGCCAGATCGGGCAGGGTTCTGTGGTGTACTTGGGGCACCAGGTAGGAAGCGGCCAGGTGGCGCCCCTACAACCCAAGATTGACACCATTCTGGCTTGGGAACCCCCCAAGACCCAGACGGAGGTGAGAGCCTTCTTAGGTCTCACTGGTTATTATAGGAGATTTGTTAAGGGCTATGGCACCATCGTTGCCCCCTTAACAGAGCTGACCTCTAAGAGGCAGCCCAGGAAAGTGATCTGGACTGAGTCCTGCCAGAAAGCTTTTGATGCCCTGAAGGCAGCCATGTGCACGGCGCCCGTGCTCAAGGCACCTGACTTCTCCAAGGAATTCGTCGTGCAGACTGACGCTTCAGAGCATGGTGTGGGAGCGGTGCTCTCACAACTGAACGAAGAGGGCCTGGATCAGCCTGTAGTCTTCCTTAGCAGGAGACTACTTCCCAGGGAACAGAGGTGGATTGCCATAGAAAGGGAAGCTTTTGCTGTGGTCTGGGCGCTGAAGAAGTTGAGACCATACCTGTTTGGGACTCACTTCCGGGTTCAGACAGACCACAGGCCCCTCAGATGGTTGATGCAAATGAGGGGTGAGAATCCAAAACTGCTGAGGTGGTCCATCTCCCTACAGGGAATGGACTTTACGGTGGAACACCGTCCTGGTACAGAACACGCCAACGCAGATGGTCTGTCCAGGTTCTTCCGCCTTAGTGAAGAGAACTCCAATGGGGTTGGGTAGTTCTCCCTACTTTCAGCTGGAGGGGACATGTGTTAGACTTGGCATCTTTTGGCGTGTTTCCCCTGACTTTTTGCTTTCTGACCTCCCGGTTTTGACTCTGTTTTTGCTGGTGTGATGATTCTGCGCACTTTCCTCACTGCGGTCCAGTGGGAAAGTGCAAGTGCTCCTGTATAAAATGTGTTATGGATTGGTGTTTCCATGATTGGCCTATTTGGTTTATGTGTCAGTCCCTTGTAAAGTGCACTGCACGTGCCAGGGCCTATAGACCAAATACTGTTGGTGGGCTGCAGCACTGGATTGTGCCACCCACGCAAACAGCCCGTAAAGTGTAACTCGGGCCTGCCAACGCAGAGCCTGTGCGCAGCCTGGGGCTGCCATGTCGACTTGGCCAGTGCACACACTTGCAAGTCCCTAAACCTTCCCTTTGCTACATGTTAGTCACCCCTAAGGTAGGCCCAAGGTACCCCTGTGGGCAGGGTGCGGTGTATGCGAAAGGTAGGACATGCCCGGGTGTGTGCGGCATGTCCTGATAGTGAATTACAGCCTAGTTTGTTTTTCACTATTGCAAGACTACCTGTTCCCCCTAGGCCAGAACGGGCAGTTTTGATTATTACAGCTTATAATCCTAACTGACCCCGGGAACATGGTAGAAATTCGCGTTTAGTATGCCTGGACTCAGAATGATAAAATGCATCTTTTAGTGAAGTTGGTTTTAACATTCTGTGTTTGAAAATACCACTTTTAGAAAGTGGGTATTTTCTTGTCTAACCATCCAAGCCTGCCTCTGCGAGGTTGTGTATTCCTTGTCTGGAGTGTGAGTGACAGGGGCTGGGGGATGCCAGGAGACAGGGTGAGTCAGCGCAGGGCTGAATAGCAAGATCTACATGTAGATGGGTGGGAGGGGTCGCACCTGGGCCCTGAATAGGACAGTGCCTTCCCTCCACAATGCTGTCTCCACCTCCTGTGGTGCGTCTGATGTCCCTGGCCTACTCACTGAAAGAAGGGACAGAGACTTGTCAACAAAGTGCTCCAGAACTGGTTTGGACTAGGCAAAGGCCTCTCTGCCTTCAGAAAACAAAGGAATTTGGGATATAAATATTGGGGCCCTGACCCCATGAATTTAGATCTCGCTGGAATCAAGGAACCTGCCAAGACGAAGAGCTGGAAGAGCTGCCAGGAGGAGTACTGCCCCTTTGCTGTGTTGTTGCTTTGTTGGGTTGGCCTGCAGTTGCTGCTTCTGTCTTGGGCAGTGAAAGGACTGGACTGAACTTTCTACAATCTTGTGCTGAGTATCTCCAAGGGCCTGGAACCGAGCTGGCCTCCTGTTAAGAAGTCTCAGGGACTACAAAGACTTCACAAGCCTCTGGGTACCGCTTCTGGAACGCTGTTTCAGTTGCCACAGAGGAAGGGAACTGCAACCGACTCCGTCAACCGAATCCATCCCTGGCCGGTGACCTGTTTGCACCGCAGACCGCATCGCCCCGCTTCGCATCGCATCGCAACCCTGGTCTCACCGTGGGCGACGTCCGACGCCGCCACCATCGAGCCGCTGCTTGCACCGTGACCTGTGGGCACCGCAGATCGCATCGCTTCACTGGGCCAGCCGGACCAGACCGACGCTGTCGCTGCAACTGGCTCAAGAGTCGAGACCGCACCGCATTTGGGGCACCGCTCGCACGTCTGCGACACACCGCTCCGACTTGCACCGCTGTCCGACGCCAGCTCCCGCACTCCGGCTAGGTCGCCTGCATCGCAACCTGTCAGCACCGCATCGAGCATCGTCTCACCCTGCATCGCACGCCTTGGACTCACCGATTCCGTCTGCACGACGCTCATCGAGCCGCTGCCTGCACCGCATCGAGGGACACCGCACCTTGCATCGCTCCGTCTTGCACCGCAACCGCGACGAACGCCGACCGGCTCGTACATTCCGTACCAGCCACAACGAGAAAGGTACTGTAACCGAGTCTGTTCATGACTCTGCTGGCCCATATCGACGCGGTCGGCTGGAACTGTTAGACTCTGTGGTTTTCAGCATCACGGTAGGCTCGGACGGAGCTACCGACTCGTACGAACTTTGCTTTTGTGCTATTCCTGCAAAGAAGAAGTTACCGTATCAAGTATTCATTCGTAAAGTACAGTATTGTGGATTTTTGTCGTAATTGGTCTTGTCTTGAGTATATAAAATATTGGTTATTTTTCTAAACTGGTGTGGTGTCCGTTTGTAGTGCTTACACTGTATTACTGTTGGTTATGTGCAAATGCTTTACACACTGCCTCTGAATTAAGCCTGACTGGTCGTGCCAAGCTACCACGAGGGTGAGCAGGGGTTACTTCACGAGTGTAACAACCCTTACCCTGACTAGGAAGAAGGGTCCCTACTTGGACAAAGGTGCAAGCCCTTGCCAACTAGAGATCCCATTTCTAACAACATCACTGATATCTCAAATGACATCACTGATGACATCACTGATGACATCATCCAGTGAATGTGTGTTTCTTTAAAGTTTAAATATGTTTTATATATATATACATATGTTTTATATATATATGCCAAGGTGTATTGAAGAATGAGTGGGTGTATAAGTGTCTGAATGGATGATTTAGTAGGTGCGTGACTGACTCTATAAGTGAGTGATTAAATGTGTCTTACTGAATGCATGGGTTAGTGAGTAAACTGTGTAAATGTCTGTATCAGTCTGTCAGTTGGTGTATAAGCGGCTGCATGGGTTGGTGAGTAGCTACATGACTGCCTATATGGGTTATTGATTGGTTGACTGAGTATCTGTATGGGTGCCTGAGTGTCTTTGTGAGTGGGTGGGGGGTGGGTGACTCTGTGCATAGATGTGTAAGTGGGTGATTCACTGGGTGTATGGGTTCAAGAGTGCATCTGTGAAGGTCTGTATGGGTGGGTGAGTGTGTGTATGGGTGTGTTGGTGAGTGAATGGATGTCTCAGTGGTATATGTATGAGTTACTACATATGTGAAAGGCAGTATATGTGAGTGTTGGGGTATATAAATGACTATACGTGAGAGTGAGTGATTGTGAGAGTGGCTGTATGGATGAGTGTGTGCTTGTATCAGTGATTGTATAAGAGAGTAAGTATGTGTTAGTATTTGTATAAATAAGTGAGGTGGTCTGTGTATAACTGTATAGGTGAGTAAATGGGTGTGATTGATTCTTTGCATGACTGAGGAGGTGTGTGAGTAAGTCTATGGATGAATGGCGGTGTGTGAGTGTATGTATAGGTGTATGAGTGCATATGATAGTGCTGTATTGATGAGTGACTGCATGTATGAATTACAGTATAGGTGAATGAGTGGATGTGTGTATGTAGACCTACGAATCACTGAGCAGGTATGTACTAACTGCTATTGGTCTGTCTATGGTTTCGATATTGTTAGTCTGTATTTTAGAGTGGGTGTATAAAAGGTTTTATTAGGGTGTGAGGAGGTGCATCAGATTCTCACATGGATGATGTCATCAGTGATGTCATCATTGATGTCACTGACCATGTCATGAGTGATGTAATATGTGACGTCATCAGCAGTGCATTGCGGGGGCGCGAGTTATAGTTAGCTCTACTGACTATAACGGCCGAATTTCTCTGGTTTTGTACGAGTGAAATGTCCAACTAACTATAACGTCCATGAAACCCATGGTTTTTTCAGTGAATTTCTAAGGTTTTTTAAATGCTAATTTCTAACTATAACGTCCCTGAAACCTATGGTTTTTTCAGTGAATTTCAATGGTTTTTTAAATGCTAATTTCTAACTATAATGTGCCTCAATCCTAAGGTTTTTTTATTGACTACATATATATACATATATTTAATTTAAACAAAAGTTGAGAATAATTTATAGATTGGAAAACTATATTCATTCTTTTTTTTTTTAAATTATTTCAGAGAAGTCGCGCACCCTACGCGCACCCAACACGATGGCTGCGCGCACCTCGCTACCACACACTGTTCTGACTTTGCGCCGGCATCGCGCCGCGGTCGCGACTTCGGCATAATTTGAAAAGTATGAAATATCATTATAGAAATTATCAATACATTTTTGGGCTTTGGTGTTTGACTAATTTAATTTAGAAAACTATTTTTTTCAGTATACTATTAACGATATGAAATTTCACGAGTGCGCAACATATGCGCGTACGGTATGTGGCCACTCCTTGCACGTGTATCCGGGTGCGTGCCGGCATCGTGCCGGGGTCGCGACGTCGGCGTATTTCCAAAGTGTGAAATCTCACTATATAAAGTTAAAATATCAGATTTGTATAAACACTTTCACTAATATGTTTTGAAAAATATTGTATAAACATTTATTTATATTTTGTAAATATGTAGACAATATTTCACGGGTGCGCGACGGGTGCGCGCACCCTACGCAACGGTGTGTTAGCAGGAAAAGAAAGAATTTGATTGGTTTAAATCCTTTTCATTTTGTAAGAGGGAGGTTCCTTCCTTGTGATATTCCTCTTATTATTTGGCTACCTTGGAGAGAAGACCTGTTTGTTGTTTCTCTCTTCTTTTCTACTTTTGTGTGTTTATTGATTTTATTTTTGGGAACACTATGGCTTCCAATGATCCAACAATTGACCCCTTGGATATAGAAGAGGAGGAAGAAATTGTAGAACCCATTAAAAAGAGAAAGGAGACTATTGTGTGGGCATTTTTTTCTGTACCAGAGGGGGGAAAAAAGTGAACGCCGTAAAGTTACGTGCACCTTATGCCAACGAATACTATCGAGAGGATCGGAGAAGAAATATTCATGTGGGACCAGCAGCATGAAAAAACATTTGGAAATTCTGCACCCGAATCACCTGGCTAGAGAAGAGAGGAGGAGACAGCTTGCTGAGGCGGCAGAACGAGATTCAAATGCCCCTTCTACGTCATCCCAGCAAGTTCCTCCAGTGCCAAGGCCCCACATTGTTTCCGAACTTTTTGAAGCTGCAATTATTTGCAAGAAGTGTGAGACTAAACTCTGCATTGGAGAGCAATGTCTCGATGTTATAACAGCTGCCATAAAAGCACATAAATGTTAATTCTTTTTTATAATGTGCTCTTCTTTTTGTTAAGCAGCTCGTTTGTTGTTTTTCATTTTCTCTAATCTAAAAAAATCAAAAAAATCAAAAAGGTTTGAAAAATATTTTTTTTTTTAAATAGTTTGGAAAAAAAATCATCTCTTGGTTAAAAAAAGAAAAAATACCTGAGTGATTGCATGAGAGCGAGGATATTGTGTGGGTGATTGGAAAAGTGCATGGGTACTGCTTGGATGATTATATAAGTGTATGGGTAATGACTGGGAGATTGTATCACTACAGAGGTAATGTATAGGTCATTGCAAGAGTGCATCGTAGTACCTGTGTAATTGGAGAACTGCATGGGTGCTGACAGGGTAATTGCTGGACTGCATGGGTACTACCTGGGTAATTGAAGGTGCGAATGAGTAGTGTGTAGGTGGTTAGAGGACTGCATGGGTAGTGCACAGGGGTTTGTAGCAGTGCATGTGTTAGTGCCTGGGTCATTGCATGAGTACATGGGTACTGACTGGATGATTAGAGTACTGCAAGGAGAGTGCGTGGTGAATTTATAACTGTTTGGGAGTTGGCGGAGTGATTGGATAAGTACATGGTACTGGCTGGGTGATTGGAGGAGTGCATGGGGAGTGACAGGGTGATTGCTGGACTGCATGGGTACTACCTGGGTAATTGAAGGAGTGAATGAGTAGTGTGTAGGTGGTTAGAGGACTGCATGGGTAGTGCAGAGAGGATTCTAGCACTGCATGTGTTAGTGCCTGGGTCATTGCATGAGTACATGGGTACTGACTGGATGATTAGAGTACTGCAAGGAGAGTGCATGGTGAATTTATAAGTGCTTGAGAGTTGGCGGAGTGATTGGATAAGTACATGGTACTGGCTGGGTGATTGGAGGAGTGCATGGGGAATGACAGGGTGATTGCTGGACTGCATGGGTACTACCTAGGTAATTGAAGGAGTGAATGAGTAGTGTGTAGATGGTTAGAGGACTGCATGGGTAGTGCACAGGGGATTGTAGCAGTGCAGTTGTTAGTGCCTGGGTCATTGCATGAGTACATGTGTACTGACTGGATAATTAGAGTACTGCAAGGAGAGTGCATTGTGAATTTATAAGTGCTTGGGAATTGGCGGAGTGATTAGATAAGTACATAGTACTGGCTGAGTGATTGGAGGAGTGCATGGGTAGTGACAGGGTGATTGTGGACTGCATGGGTACTACCTGGGTAATTGAAGGAGTGAATGAGCAGTGTCTAGGTGGTTAGAGGACTGCATGGGTAGTGCACAGGGGTTTGTAGCAGTGCATGTGTTAGTGCCTGGGTCATTGCATGAGTACATGGGTACTGACTGAATGATTAGAGTACTGCAAGGAGAGTGCATGGTGAATTCATAAGTGCTTGGGAGTTGGCGGAGTGATTGGATTAGTACATGGTGCTGGCTTGGTGATTGGAGGAGTGCATGGGTAGTGACAGGGTAATTGCTGGACTGCATGGGTACTACCTGGGTACTTGAAGGAGTGAATGAGTAGTGTCTAGGTGATTACAGGACTGCATGGGTAGTGCACAGGGGTTTGTAGCAGTGCATGTGTTACTGCCTGGGTAATTGCATGAGTACATGGGTACTGACTGAATGATTAGAGTACTGCAAGGAGAGTGCATGGTGAATTTATAAGTGCTTGGGTATTGGTGGAGTGATTGGATAAGTACATAGTACCCGCTGAGTGATTGGAGGTGTGCATATGGAGTGACAGGGTGATTGGTGGACTGCATGGGTACTACCTGGGTAATTGAATGTGTGAATGAGTAGTGTGTAGGTGGTTAGAGGACTGCATGGGTAGTGCACAGGGGATTGTAACAGTGCATGTGTTAATGCCTGGGTCATTGCATGAGTACATGGGTACTGAATGGATGATTAGAGTACTGCAAGGAGACTGCATGGTGAATTTATAAGTGCTTGGGTATTGGCGGAGTGATTGGATAAGTACATGGTACTGGCTGGGTGATTGGAAGAGTACATCGGTAGTGACAGGGTGATTGCTGGACTGCATGGGTACTACCTTGGTAATTGAAGCAGCGAATGAGTAGTGTGTAGGTGGTTAGATGACTGCATGGGTAGTGCACAGGGGATTGTAGCAGTGCATGTGTTAGTGCCTGTGTCATTGCATGAGTACATGGGTACTGACTGGATGATTAGAGTACTGCAAGGAGAGTGCATGGTGAATTTATAAGTGCTTGGGTATTGGCGGAGTGATTGGATAAGTACATAGTACTGGCTGGGTGATTGGAGAAGTGCATGGGGAGTGACAGGGTGATTGCTGGACTGCATGGGTACTACCTGGGGTATTGAAGGAGCGAATGAGTAGTGTCTAGGTGGTTAGAGGACTGCATTGGTAGTGCACAGGGAATTGTAGCAGTGCATATGTTAGTGCCTGGGTCATTGCATGAGTACATGGGTACTGACTGGATGATTAGAGTACTGCAAGGAGAGTGCATGGTGAATTTATAAGTGCTTGGGAATTGGCGGAGTGATTGTATAAGTACATAGTACTGGCTGGGTGATTGGAGGACTGCATGGGGAGTGACAGGGTGATTGCTGGACTGCATGGGTACTACCTGGGTAATTGAAGGAGTGAATGAGTAGTGTCTAGGTGATTAGAGGACTGCATGGGTAGTGCACAGGGGATTGTAGCAGTGCATGTGTTAGTGTCTGGGTCATTGCATGAGTACGTGGGTACTGACTGAATGATTAGAGTACTGCAAGGAGAGTGCATGGTGAATTTATAAGTGCTTGGTTTATTGCATGACTACATGGGTAGTTCTTAGTAACCCTGGGCGTAGGTCGCGTAGTAGCACTACGCGTAGCTACGCGAAGTGCACTCGCACTACGCGACCTACGCGTAGCACTACGCGAACTGCGTAGTGCGGTAGGAAATGCTGTTCGCAATGATTGCACAGTGCTGGATGCTTGTCCGCACTGTGCAATCATTGCAAATGGCATCTTGCACAGTGCAAGCGGTCGTTTTCTGCCGCTCGAGTAGATTTGTACTCGAGCGGCAGCTTTCTCAACGCAGACTGGTAGTTTCTCATCGCGAGCATACACGACCACTCGCAATGAGAAACCTGACCTCCCCGCGTTGAGAATCTCGCCGGGAGGTTTATTTTCCACGCTCGCGATCGGCAACTTGATGTTGCTGATTGCGAACGAGGAAAAAGTCTCGCCGGGATGTCATTTTGCTCGCTCGCGGTTGCCAACTTGACGTTGAAGACCGCGAGCAAGCAAAAAATGTCCGCTACGCTACGCGTTTTTGCACTGTACTACGTGCAATTCGCGTAGCGCGTAGTTGCGCAAACTACGCGAGCGTAGCGTAGTTTTCCGCCCAGGCCTAGTTCTTAGCTGATTGGGAGAGTGCATGGGTAGTGCCTGGGTGATTTTATAAGTGTTTGGGTAGTGGCGGAGTGATTTCATGAGTGCTTGGATACTAACTGGGTGATTGCAGAATATGGAATCTGTCAATCATTACTCATGTAGTTTTAAAATCCCCTAGTCACTACCTTTGAACTCCTCTATTCGGTCAAGCAGCCTCTCAATAGTTCACTAAGCATACATATAACTGTATAAACACAATCTGAACACATAGATGAGCCATTACATATTATCTAGTTAAGTAGATAAGTACAACATGCCTGCAAGGGTAATATGTGGTCGTTTACTTTTGAGCTACATCTTCACCATTCTATCTACAAATATGCAACATCATTAAACTATACCTCTCAACAGACTTAAGAAAGAAGGCTAATTAGCAACACCTTTTATGAGCATTTTAAAAACCACACTTTTATTCTACATCTTCACCTTTGTATCTAAAATGAAGTGGCATCATTCAACTATACCTTTTTTCAGACTACAAAAAGAAGCCTAATTAACAGCACCTTATTTCACCATTCTATCTTAAAATATGTGGCATCATTTAACTTTACCTTTCTACAAACTAATAAGAGAAACCTAATTATTAACACCTTATATGAACATCTTTCAAACAGCACAGTTGTGCTGCATCTTTACCAAACTATCTATAATCATGCAGTATCATTGAACTAAACCTTTGTAGAGACAACAAAAAATGAAGCCTAATAAATTACACCTTATATGAACATCTTTCAAACTACACATTTGTGATGCATCTTCAACCAACTATCTAAAAATATGCGGCATCATTCAACTATGCCTTTGTACAGACTTAAAAAACAAGCCTAATTAATAGCATCAATAATCATCTTAAAAAATACACATATTACTGTACAGACTCTTTTTTAAACAACATTTAATTACAATGAAACAAACTCCAATATACATCTCTACATTTAATAATATATATCAAACAACAAAGTTTTAGAATAATGTTAATTTCTTTTAAATAAACCACACAAATGTATAACTCACCTTGCAAATAAATGTGTTGAATGTAAAATCTCACAAACTCTCACAGGATTTTCTTTTACACACAATCAATATAATGCACCAGACTCAGCAAGGTAAAACCAGTAATGGCAGGGTTTTCCTCTCTTTCTCCATACAAATACACATAAGTAACAAATTACATTGCTTCCCAGAGTTTTTGAAATTATAAAACACGTTTCTATTGGTTACACATAATAACCCTTAGCAAACTGACTTCTACCCCCATTCTGCTTAATGCCAGTTTCCTTAGTAACAGTTGAATGAAATGAAATGAAATTTGTACTTGTAAAGCGCACTGTTACCCTAGGGTGTCCTGGCGCTGTACGCATACCGCTGTGGAACCCTTCCTGTCTTTTCCCTGTGAAATGTCCACTCCTGGGCACGCCCAAGGTGAAGCCAGGCATCCCAGCGCTGGTGGGGCCGTTGTGGAGATTAAGCAAGCTATTGCCCAGAGTTGCACCCATGATTAGAATAGGCACCGAGGCGAGAATTATCAGGTCCGAGGAAATTGAGCCCAAGACCCGCCGAGGCGGGAATTGAACCCTGGTCCTGGGCCAGATCTCTGCATCAGGGTCTGCCGCTCTAACCATTGAGCCACACTTCTCCACTTCATGGAACATTCAACTGAACTGACAGGTCACAAGATCACCATATTTTCAAGTTCACCACACAATGTTGCAAATGCAAACAGCAGGTGTGGTTGACTTTGCAAAATATGACCTTATCCTTTCTACTGTACCTTTCAAACATTTTTTACTAACCAATAAGAAACCTGTTTTTTAAAGAAAGTAAAATGCACCCTATTTTTGAATGTACAAAGTTCTTAAAAAGCCAATCAATTCTCTACTTTCTTAAAAACAGCATCTTGTCCACCATTTTACATACCTCTCATTCTACCAACTAACTACTTCAGCTACAGATATCTTTTCATTACTTCCAGTCATCCCTTCAAGATGCTTTCAGTGTGGATTGTTGGGCACAGCTATGATTTCTGGTGCAAAAAGTATGCTGAACGCAGAGGTATTGACAAAGACCTAGCTTTGCAAAATGTAGACATTAAATGGATTGGACAGAGAGGATTAAAGTGGCACCAATTGATGCCTTTGGTTAAAACCTTTTTGCATCTCCAACACCCTGACCTCATGATTGTGCACTGTGGTGGCAATGACCTAGGCACATTGACTGGGGTAGGTCTGGAAATGCTAATGAAGGACACCTTTTCAGAATTGATGTTGCTTTTCCCCCAAACTGTCTTTGTATACTCTAACATATGCCAAAGACAGAAATGGAAGTGGTCCAACCAATTTTGTTCTCAGATTGAGAAAGCTAGAAAAAATGTCAATAAAGCTGTTTCTGCTTACCTCAGAGATCATAGGATGGGCTCCATCTATAACAACAATCTACGTTTCTATATGGATGGTATCTACAGAAGTGATGGAGTACACTTTACTGATCAAGGCAACAGAGTGTTTCTCAACAACCTGAAGCTCTGCATCCGCACTTACACGTAGCTACAGCAATCTCCCAATGAAAACAAGGGCTCTTTTTAGAGCCACCCAATAACCCAACATATAACCAAGCTTTTTTTTTTTTTTAAATCTTAATTTTGTTTGCTTGGCGTTGCGCACCCATCGCGCCTTTAGAAACCGCTCACCCATCGCGTTCACTGGGGGCCACACTGAGAGCTGCGCACCCATCGTGTTCACAGGGGGCCGCGCTGGGAGCCGCACTTCCATCGCGTTCACACTAGGGGGCCGCACTGAGCGCCGCGCTAGGGTCGCAACTCCAAACTTTGATGAAAAAAATGTGTCCACTTCCATTAATTTATATTCACCCCGGGGACCCCATCCCCCGGGGCATGGCCAGTCCTTTTATTATTTCTTTTTTTAAGGGAAGGGGACCACGTTGCCCCCCTCCTGGGCCATTTTTGGCCCCGGGGACCCCATCCCCCAGGGCATGGCCACTCGTTGGGGACTGTGTTGGGAGCCCCAATGCCCCCACGATCCCGCCGGCTCCCCGCCTCCTGCGGGAGCCGGCATTGCTTTTGAGCAAGGGGAGCTGCTGACATGCAGCTCCCGTTGCCCAAAAGCAATCCTGCTTTGCTTCATTGAAGCGAGAGCAGGTTTCCCTGCTCCCGCTTCAACGAAGCAAAGCAGAGTTTGCTATGGCAGGGCGGGAGCCGTGCTCCCGCCCTGTCATAGCAAACAGTAATGTCCCAAGGGGTGGGCACCCCGGGACATTGCAGGAGCCGGCCCTGGGGGGTGGCGGTCCCCATGGCCACTATGGGCTCCTGGAGGGGGGCCACGAAGCCCCCCTTCCAACATTTCTAAAGCCCCGGGGAGGTAGTGGTCCCCGAGGCTGCGGGGGGCCGCAGTGCCCCCTGCATACAATAAAATCAAAGCCCCGGGGAGGTGGTGGTCCCCAGGGCAGGGTGGGGGGATTGGGACCCCCCACGCATTTTGTTTCATACAGCCCGGGGAGGTGGCAGCCCCCGGGGCTGCAGTGGGCTGCCGTGGCCCCTGCATACATTAAAATTAGCCCTGGGGAGGTGGCGGTCCCCGGGGCTGCAGGCGGCCCCTGTGGGCCCCCCGCAAATTATTTGCTGAGTGCCCCCGGGACCTGGCCCACCCGGAGGCCTTGAAAAACAAAGCACGGGAGCCCGCCCGGGTGCGCGACATCGAATTTTTTTTTATAAAAAAAAATATTTGGGGGTGGCCCTGGGGGTCCTTGTGGGACCCCCTGAGCAGGCCTAGGGGGTCAGGGTGTTCCTACCCTGCCCACTTTTCTTGTTTTTCATCCTTTTTTGCACAGTTTTCTTCTGACTCAGTAACCGAGTCACAAAATGGCTGCCAACAGTGCCTGGTTTGGAGTTTTGGCAGCCAATTAGAGTGTAGCTTTTGCCAGGTGCTCAGATATCGAAACTTTTTCTTTTTCTAATTACTCAGGAACTACGGAACGGATTTACACCATTTAAAAAAAAAGGCTCTTTCTGAACCAAGACCTACCTTTTTGCCAAATTTGGTGTAATTCCGTTCAGCAGTTCGGGCTGTAGCTTTGTCTAAAGTTTCCTATGGAAATGAACATGGGGAAAACGTGTTTTGGGACCCCCCCTTTTTTCTCGGCCCCCACTTGAAAAATCACCCAGAAACCTTCAAGACAGGAGCTGAACGGAGCGCCCCACTAGTTTTGAAAATTTCGCGAAGATCCATCAAACGACTCCAAAGTTATTGGGAAAACAAAAAACGCTTTTTGAATAGAAACGAGGTCCTAACTATAACTACCTACTGGCGACCGCCAGTAGGTAATGTGTGTGTGTATATATATATATATATATATATATATATATATATATATATATATATATATATATATATATACACTTTCACCAAATAAACCAATTTCAGGGAGGTTATAGTTAGGAAATAACATTAAAAAACCATAGAAATTCCATGAAGAAAACAAAGGTTACAGGAACGTTATAGTTAGGAATTAGAATTTAAAAAACTTAGAAATTCACTAAAAAACCAAAGGTTACAGGGATGTTATAGTTGGGTTCAGATCTTTCACACACAAAACCATATAAAGTCAGTAATTATAGTTATCTCGAGCAACTATATCTAGTGCCCTATGGCAACTATGACTCATGCCCCCTCCAAGCAGAGTTTTCACATCAATAATTTCACTGCAGATGTTGCAGTGATATTATCAGTGATGTCATGGAAGATGTCCTGAGAAATGCAATATGTAGGGTAATTATCAGTGTATGGCGAGGGCACAAGTTATCATTACCTGGGGCATGAGTTATAATTACTTGAGATAATTATAATGATAATTGCTGAATTGTTATGGTTTTTTGTGTGTAAAATCTGAATCTAACTATAACGTCTCTGTAACCTTTGTTCTTTTAGTGAATTTTGAAGTTTTTTTAAATTCTATTTCCTACCTTCAACATCCCTGTAACCTTTGTATTTTTCATTGAATTTCTAAGGATTTTTAATGCTATTTCCTAAATATAATTTACCTGTACCCTTTGATTTTTTCCAGTGAATTTCTACATTTTTTTATGCTATTTCCTAACTATAATGGCCTTGTAACCTTTGTTTTTTTCAGTGAATTGCTACTTTGTTAATGCTATTTCCTAACTATATCATCCCTGTAACCTGGATGTGTTTAGTGGGTGTGTGAGTGGTTGTGTGACTATGTAAATAGGTGTATGAGTGTGTGGTGGATGCATCAGTGTCTGTGTGACTGGCTGTGTCAGACTGTGAGTGGGTGTGTGAGTAGCTGTGTGGGTGGTTGTATGGGTCGGTGCATGGGTGTGTATGTGCCACCATGGGTCTGTGAGTAGATGTGAGAGTGGTTCTCTGGGTCTCTAAGTGGGTGTGTAAGTAGCTGTATGAGTGCGTGAGTGGTTGTATGGGTGTGTAAGTGGGTGTGTTAATATGTGAGCTGGTGTGTGAGTGCATATGTGACTGGCTGTCTGGGTTAGTGAGTAGTTTTGTGGATCCCTGAGTGGGTGTGTAAGTGGCTGTACAGGTGTGTATGTGGGTGTTTGAATGGTTGTGTGGGTGTGTACATGGATGGGTGAGTGGGTGTGTAAGTGTCTGTGTGGCTCTGTGTGGGTGTGTGAGAGGTTCTCTGGGTGTTTGAGTGGGTGTGTGAGTGGCTTTATGAGCATGTGAGTGTGTGTGTTATGCTCTCGGTCTCTGAGTGGGTATGGGAGTGGCTGTATGGGTGTGGGAGTGATTGTGTGGTTGTTTGAAAGTGTATGAGTGAGTCTGTGAGTCGGTGTATTTTTTATTTAATTGGGATCTGGATACATGGATCCATTGTGGATTCACATGTGGGGCCACGCTGAGCTCTGCAGTGAATCCGCAGATCCTCGCACGCCCAACAAAAAACAATTTTGGACAAATTCTTGCCCATGAGGGGTCCCTCATAGACCCCTCCATCAGTCCCATGTGGTCAGGATACTTCTATTCCAACCCCTTATATCCTAGTTGCACTTCATTTCAGCACCCACCCCCAAGGAACCATGTCCTGATTGACAACATTTCTCTCAGGTTGCTGCCAGTCAATCCCAGCATTGCTAGTGGTGCGTGGATTTGCAGATCCACTGCGGTGGATCCAAGTCTCTAGATATGTAATTCATTTTCTTTAAATAACTCCAAAACTACTGAACAGATTTACGTAAAATTAGAAAAGCTCTCTTTCTAGACCAAGATTTAGCTTTCTGCCAAATTTAGTGTAACTCTGTTCAGTGGTTTGGGCCATAATCATGTCTAAAATTCCTATGGGAAATTGCATGGGGAAAATGCATTTTGGGACCCACTTTTTCTCAGCCCTCGCAATGAATCACCCCAAAACTTTCCAGACAGCAGCTGAAGAGAGTGGCAAACTAGTTTTGACGGTTTCGTGAAGATTCATCAAATGGTACCAAAGTTATTAGAAAAACAAAAAAATGCTTTTCCTATGCAAACTAGGTCCTAACTATAACTACCTACTGCTGACTGCCAGTAGGTAACGTACATATATATATTAGGGGTGGGTGAAGAGTTCCAGTCCGCCAATGGAGTTTGTGGCGTTTTTCCCACTCTGCGCTTCATGTGGAGCGCGGAATTCCGCAAAATTCTGTGAAGTGACATGGAGAACTGTTTTTTCTCTTGTGCAGCTTGCCAACGGTAATTTGGTGGGCAGTCGCAAGAGAAAAATCACACACTAGACCTACTCTTGGCAAGATTTCCTAATGCAGGTGGTCACGGCAGGTCACGACTACGCACGTTGAGAAACCTGCCGCTCGCGTTGGGGATGCTGCCACTCGAATAGAATGTCTACTCGAGCAGCAGAAAGCAGCTGCGCCCTCCGGCGTGATGCGGAGTGACATTCATGCTGATTTTACAGTGTAGGACTTCGTGAAGTTCCGCTGAGTAGAAATCTGCCAACTCCGCCCAGGCCAATATATATATATATATATATATATATATATATATATATATATATATATATATATATATATATATATATATATAGATACACACACACACACACTCTTTCTCCATATATATAAATATATATATACATATTACCTACTGGCGGTCTTCTGTACGTAGTTATAGTTAGGAACATGTTACCATAGGAAAAAATGTTTTTGACTTGCCTATATCTTTAGCGCCATTAGACAAATCTTCATGAAATGTTTAAAAAAAAGTGTGCGGTGATTCTTGTTGCGCATGGAAAGTTTCAGGGCGAACCGTCAAGTGGGGGCAGAGAAAAAGGGGGGGATCAAAAAAAGTTTACACCAAATTTGGCAGAAAGCTAGCTTTTGGTCCGCAGATTGTGCTTTGTGTTATTTGATGTAAATCAGTTCAATAGTTGCTTAGAAATTTAAGGAAATCCAAATTTGTTTATCTACGATCGAGGCAAATTTGCGAATAATAATAAGCTCATGCAGGGAAATGCAGAGCTCTGATTGGCTGCCAACACTTTAACCAGGAAATGTTGGTAGCAATTTTGGTACTCAGCTGTAGCCGATGTAAACCTGACTTCTTATGTGTACGATTAAAAAAAAAAGGCTCCATTAAGAGCCTGCCAATTGTCGCAAGTCAATTTGAAGCCACTTCCAAAAGTGTTTTTGTGTTCTGAGCAACAGGCACAGTGAGGAAAACTGAATAACCAATGGTGTTCAAGTGCTGGCAACAAATAATGCTGTTTTATTGCACAATATTTGGTGCACACCTGAGACTCACAACCATGCACAGGAAAATAGATAGACAGCACAGTGACAGTGTATGAGGAAGTAGACGTGAGATGCAATACACTACACAATATCAGGGCACTACAAGCGATGGTAGTTCTATGCGCCAGCACCTGACAATTACATTCTAGAGGGACACTGTCAATAAACTACCTGGACTTGGGGCCACTAGTACCTTTTGACCTCACCTGTGCCTGGGAACCCCATTTCCAGCCAGGATAAGCACCAGGAGGCACGGCAGCAAAACAGAGCCTAAGGGGACGCGCCTATCACCCCAATGCTAAAAGAGCCTCTGCTATCCCGCCATGTGGGACAATACACTACCTGGACTTGGGGTCTCTAGTCCCTTTTGACCTCACCTGTGCCTGGGGACCCCATTTCCCACCAGGACACGCGCAAGGAGGTGTAACTGCAGAACAGAGCCCAAGGGGGAGGGGCCATCACCCCAGCTCTAAAAGCACCTTTGCTATCCCGCCTTATGGGACAATACACCACCTAGACATGGGCTCACTAGCCCCTTTTGACCTCACCTGTGCCTGGACATCCTAATTCCCACCAGGATATGTGCCATGAGGTGCAACTGCAGAACAGTGCCCAAGGGGGTGGGCTATTACCCCAGCGCCTCTGCTATCCACTGTAGAAGAGGAGGCCACGAATTTAAGAGCCATTAATGGAAAATGTAAGCTTTAGAAGCATATGTTCCAATTTCTGTAATATTTGTTTACATCACATTTACTTCTATGTTCCCTTCTGATCCGGGATGTTTAGTTGAGGACAGACAGCAGGTACCCATGAAAGGTGGACCAGGGATGCCATACAGGAATGCCACATCTGCCAGTTCATCACAGTGTCACCACAATTTTTTGAGTCCGTTCCTTCCCATTGGAGGATCTTCCAAGGGAGGTGGGATAAGAAATGGTGCAGACCAAGTGCACCCCATGTCCCATACCCTGTTGAGGCCTGAAGACCTTCCTTATGCCCCTTCCATAATCTGCTCTGTCCTCACAATTGTGCAGGTCTGCAAGTGACCCGAGAGAGGCCTTCACGCGGGGGTGGCATGGGGGTGGTAGATGAGAAAGGAGATGGGTGGCCTTACAAGACAGCAGGTGAAAACCTACAGGGTGCTGGTGATGCACGTTCTTGATGCCATGGTGTATGATGACATCTTAAGCAACTAAAGAAGCACTTACTTCATATAGTTAAGAGAAAGTATCCTTGTCTCCTCTATTGGGGAATTCATATTATCACAGATTTATGGATAAAGATACACAAGGAACAATTACATTGCCAAAGCCCACACAAGGTCACTGGAGACCTTTGCTTGTGGTCCATAACTCAGATGTAATATAGAATAGGCAGTGGACATTTAACCAATGAGGTACTTCTTAGTAAAATCGAAAGAAATTACTCCAGATAGGTAGACATTTTGTTGAAAACTGTGTTCTCTTGTAGGCTAAATGCGCAGGTGAGGTTCCATTATGGCGCAGTCACTCACTCAGCTACTGACACACCCACACAGACACTTACACACCGACTCACATAACCATTCTGCTACTCTCATATCCACTCACAGATCCATACAGCCATTAACATCCACTGACCGATTCATACACCACTCACACACCCACTCACACACCTGCAAAACCACATTTACACCCGCTTACAGACCCATACGACTAATCACACACCCACTCACAGAGCAATACAGCCAAACACACACACAGTAATTGACCTTTACAGCCATTCGCACACCTACTCTCAAAGGTCACAGGTTACAGTTAGCAAATAAAATGTAAAAGACCTTGAACATTCACTAAAAAAAAACAAAGCTTACAGGACCGTTATAGTTAGGAAATAGAATTTAAAAAACCTTAGAAATTCACTGAAAAAAACCAAGGTATCAGTGCAGTTATACTTAGGAAATAGAATTAAAAAAAACTTCGAAATTCACTGAAAAAACCAAAGGATACAGGGACATTATAGTTAGGAAATAGAATTAAAAAAACCTTAGAAATTCACTGAAAAAGCCAAAGGTTACAGGTACTTTATAGTTAGGCTCAGATTTCACTCTACAAAACCAGTGAAATTCGTGCAGATTTAGGGCCAAATGTACAACTCTTTTTTGGGGTCGCAAATGGGAGATCGGCCCGTTTCCGACCGCAAAAAAGGTCCCAGGCATGTACAAACGCTATTTTGTGACTCTCGCTATTAGGAAGGGGCGTCCCTTCCTAATAGCGAGTCTCAATGCCATGTACTATTGTTTTGGATCACGTTTGCGGTCGCAAAAAACTCGCAGTTTACCACCTACTTCAAGTAGGTGGTAAACCACTCGCAAACGGGTAGGGGGTCCCCAGGAGTGTGTGTGAAAATATTTTTTAGAAGCAGTCAGTGGTCCCAGGGACCACTGCCTGCCCTTAAAAAATGAAACAGAAAAGTTTCATTTTTCTTTTTTAAATGCATCCCGTTTTTCTTTAAGAAACAAACGGGTTGCATTTTTTAAAAAAACTGCTTTATTTAAAAAGCAGTCACAGACATGGTGGTCTGCTGACCCCAGCAGGCCACCATCCCTGTGAGTGCTAGCCATTCCCAATGGGGTCGCAAATTGCGCTTTCCAATATTTGATGAGGCATGCAATTTGCGACCCCATTGGGAATCGCAAACAGTTTCTGAGACACTGTTGTACATTCACTTTAGCAAGTCGCAAATTGCGAGTCGCAATTCAGCGCAATTTGCGACTCGCTAAAGTGAATGGTCGCACATCTGGCCCTTAGTTACTAGAGCTAACTATAACTTACACCCCACAATGCACTGCTTATGACCTCACATATTACATCACTCATGAAATGGTCTGTGACATCACTGATGACATCACTCATGGCATCTCAGATGACATCACTCAAGACCACTTCAACCACATAGACTGTACATTTGCCTTCGACCCATTGCAGCTCTCCACTACCTTTCAGCTACATTTGTGATAAATATATGCCAAATAGATACAAAGAAACACACATGCAGTATGTAGACAGTCCCGAGACAGAGAAGTCAGGCACCCAAATGTTAATGAAGGACCTATTTCACTTCTGTACACTGATCCTCTGTGGGGCATTCTACCTGCAGGGTGAAAAGTTCTTCAATCAGCCCTGCAAGTACTCTCAGGACGAGTGATGCTCCTGGAGCAACGGCTGTCACCGTGCTGCACTCTATCTGCCAGAGGGTGCTTGGGCTTCGGGCCTTTAGTGCAGAACGATTGACTAGACACCGACCCTGAGCACTAGAGCAGGGTCCCAGACATACATATATTACAAACAGGTATGGGATTTCATAGAGAGCAATGTGAAGAGGATCAAATATAAAGCAGATTTCCTAAAACTTAAAACAAAGGGCCTGATTTAAACTTTGACGGGCAAGTTGCTCCATCACAAACATGACGGATATTCAATCTGACTTATTACGTGTCATTCCTAGAATAAGGCATTAAAATGGGTCGCAGTCTGACCTAATTATTAATCATTCGAATGCTCGCGAATTGCGACTCACTCAGTGGTGCTGAATTTTTTTTGGAGTCGAAATGCTGGCTCTAATGCCACGCCAAAAAAGGATTAGGGGTGGAAAAATCTAACTCGTACTTTAAGAGGGAGTCTACCAAACGTGACCTCGAAAAATTATTTCTTAAGAGTGTTTTACCTTGTATGCATAACATAAAGCGAACATGGTTTGTTTTGGGTTGTTTGAAATCAAAACTTGAATTGAGAGTCAATATGTATCCTGTGTACTCTCCATTCTGCTAGGGCTTTTTAGGAATACTTTAACGTTTACTTGCAAAGCAAACACATGTTGTAACATATATGTGTGTTAGAAACTCTTTGACATGTTTATGTCTCCATTCACCCAACACTGTGCAAAAGGCTGAGTGTCACTAGATTCAAGCTAAAAAATTGACAGATAGGAAAAATGTATTGTTTTTTTTGTTAAAATAGCAGTAGTTTGTCAAAAGAAGTTGACTGATAGTTGACAGTATATGAAAGCACTGCTATTGCTGCAGGAAGAAATACACTTAAATGGCCTTTTCTTGCTCTTTCAGCATCTAAACTTTAAGGTTGTATGGGGTGCCTCATCAACTCGAGCACCCCTAATCTCAGTGCCCCTTGATTAACCTCGTTTGGTAATATTGTTGTTATGTATTAGAGAAGGTATTGTTTCAAAACAAACACTTTTTATGTCATGGCTCTTAGAATTGCATGCGTTGACGTTTTTCATAATCTAATACTTTTATGAAGGCAACTGTTTTTTTTTATCAATTATTGTGTTTGATTCATATGTATCACTTCTTTTGTGAAGGTTTAAAAATTCATGTGTTTGGATTTGTAATGCTTTCAGGATAGAACAGTGAAAAAACACAAACTTCTTTTCACGGCTCTTGTCATCAGGTTGTGAAATGTTTAATTGATGTGATGTCATTTTTACTGAAGGGTTGTGTTCATGTACGAGTACATAATTCACATTCTCTTATTTTTGTTGTTTTTCTTTAGAAACATTCTCCGTAAATTATACAAAGATTTCCCAAAATTGAAACTTTTGCCCAGGAGAAGGAGAAACACTGGTCCAGCGGATGCCGTCGTAAGTATATGTGTTTTAAGAACCACGTTCTTTTGGATAAAAACGCCAGTGTTTTGATGGCAGCCCTCTAAATCGACCATGGCAAAATATGTGAACATATGAGCTCTCTTGTAAGATGAGAATAAAATTACTGAACAACCTAAAAAGAACATACAATATTCAAAAGAAAAAATAACTGCTTTAATGATACCATCAAGTAGAACATATGCATAGAAAAAGAACATGAAAATTATATGATATGATAAGAAGAAATCGTTTCACAAAAAATGAAGCCTGAGGACCGTGGCTATGGCATGGGTGTAAATGGATGCACGGTGCAGGGGCTCCCACAGAGTGAACCACAACTGACTGACGTTAGGAAGCCGCCTGGCATCCTGAATATCTAGGGAGAGGAATGAGGCAGAAGGGGAGACGAGACCCACCATCTGGGGCCAAGCCGCACCCACAGAAAGACCCTGGGAAATCGGGCCTGACTTCTACCTCCAGAGAACATCACCTAAGGTGGTCCTGAGTCGCATAGCAGTAACGAGACTCTTGGTTGCCTAGTCTCAGGGGGACGCCGCTAGAGGAAAGGTTGAGGTAAACTTGCAGTCAATTTAGAGGCAAGTGACAAGCGTGGACAAGTGAAGCATGGGCTGGTAGCAGCGGTAAATGGAGTTGGTGGAAGAAATTTTAAAGGCAAAGCTTACTGTCGGTGGTTGATACTGGAAACAGGTGCTCTTGTGGCCAACCACCCCACCTCTTCAATCAGTGGCCCTTCGGATGGAAGGCCCTGCCGTTTGGGGTAGGTAGTCCTGCCTTGCATTTAGGTGAGGACTGCAGCAGACCTAGCAGGAGATCAAAAACCCATCTAGAGTCCTATTCCCACTTGGGCCCCCTCCTTCGTCAAGCAGAGCTTACCTAATGACTAGGTGGATAGGTACTGTTCTGACCTGGAGGCCCATTCTCGATGTGAGCCAAGAAATGTTGGAGTTTTCCTTGATGCCAAGGGGATAACTGGAACGTGATATCAAGGAACTGGGAACTTGAGAGGGGAGAGATTCTACAGAGAGAGTTTAAGTCGTGCAGATGGTGGGCATCAAGCTAGGGGGGGCGGTAATGAGAAACACACCACTAGGAAGAAACACATGCTGAAAATGTGAAATGGTTAGAATTGTCTTATTGAACACAAAAGGTCTTAACTTGCCCCGCAAGAGAGTTAGATGTTGGTGCTCTCTATGGGATGAACAATGTTTCATTATAATAATAGAGGCAACTATTTATGCTCCATATAGAAGAAAGATACTGGACAGGACTCTTATCACAAAAACAAAACACACCAAGCACACTCTTCAGACAGTTACCTCCCTGATGCTGAAACTTAATACACTGGCTGGAAATAAAGTGGAAGTGACTCTGCTCTACCTCACAAAAATCCTATGATAAGGGCAATAAAGTCAGAACCCACCTAGGGGCATTTGTACAAGAAAATTTCAGAGCGCGGAGCTGCGCCAAATTTGGCAGCACCGCACTCTGACATTTTTAAAATACAGGCATGTGTCATATTCTCGAGAATACGATGCACCCCTGTGTTTTCCATAGCACTGATGCTAAATTTGGCTGCCTAGTGCCAGCAAAGGCAGCCTTTTGCGTTGCAGGGAATGCTTGTTTATGTACAGGAAGGTGTCCCTTCCTGCACATAAACAATCATTAATGGCATTTTGCTCTTACTATGTGTGCTGCAGAATACAGCCCACAAAGAAAAAGCAAAAATAAGGAGAAATAAAAGTATTTTGCAGGAAGAAGAAAGAACCACCCTCCAGTTTCACATTAGCATTTAAAACTATGGGACATTATGGCAATGGAGAGAGTCACTGGGGCAATATATATTTTTCACAAATTCTATAAGTATATATATATGTGTGTGTATACGTATATGTGTGTGTGTGTATAAATATATATATATATATATATATATATATATATATATATATATATATATATATATATATATATATATATATTCACTGAAAAAACCATAGGTTTTAGGGACAGTTATAGTTAGTTGGACATTTCACTCGTACAAAACCATAGAAATTCCCCGTTATAGTTAGTTCAGCTAACTATAACTCGCGCCCACAATGCACTGCTGATGACGTCACATATTACATCACTCATGACATGGTCAGTGACATCACTGATGACATCTCAAATGACATCACTGATGACATCATCCAGTGACTGTGTGTTTCTGTAAAGTTTAAATATGTTTAATATATATAGGGAAAGGCGTATTGAAGAATGAGTGGGTGTATAAGTGTCTGAATGGATGATTTAGTACGTGCGTGACTGACTCTACAAGTGAGTGATTAAACGTATCTTACTGAATGCATGGGTTAGTGACTAAACTGTGTGAATGTCTGTATCCGTCTGTTTGTTGGTGTGTAAGTGGATGCATGGATTTGCGAATAGCTACATGAGTGTCTATATGGGTTATTGATTGGTTCTCTGAGTATCTGTATGGCTGCCTGAGTGTTTGTGTGGGTGGGGTGTGTGTGACTCTGTACATAGATGTGTGAGTGGGTGATTCACTGGGTGCATGATTTCAAGAGTGCATCTGTGATGGACTGCTTGGGTGGGTGAGTGTGTGTATGGGTGTGTTAGTGAGTGAATGTATATCTCAGTGGTACATGTGCGAGTAACTACATATGTAAAAGGCAGTATATATGTGTGTTAGAGTATTTAAATGGCTATAAGTGAGACTGTGTGATTGTGAGAGTGGCTGTATGGATGCGTGTGTGCTTGTATCAGTTATTGTATAAGAGCGTAAGAATGTGCTAGTATTTGTATGAGTAAGTGAGCTGGTGTGTGTATAACTGTATAGGTGAGTAAATGGGTGTGTGATTAATTTTTTGCATGACTGACTAGGTGTGTGAGTACCTCTATGGATGAGTGGTGGTGTGTGAGTGTTTATATAGGTGTATGAGTGCATATGATAGTCCTGTACTGAGTGACTGTAAGTATGAGTGACTGTACGGGTGAGTGAGTAGATGTGTGTGTGTGTAGACCTAAGAAACAGTGAGTGGGTATGTAGTTATTGGTATTGGAGTGTGTATGGTTTTGAGAATGGCAGTCTGTAATTTAGAGTGGGTGTATCAAAAGTTATATTAGGGTGTGAGAAGATGCATGAAATTATCACATGGATGATGTCATCAGTGATGTCATTTGAGATGTCATCAGTGATGTCATCAATGATGTCACTGACCATGTCATGAGTGATGTAATATGTGACGTCATCAGCAGTGCATTGCGGGGGCGCGAGTTATAGTTAGCTGAACTAACTATAACGGGGGAATTTCTATGGTTTTGTACGAGTGAAATGTCCAACTAACTATAACTGTCCCTAAAACCTATGGTTTTTTAAGGGAATTTCAAAGGTTTTTTAAATGCTAATTTCTAACTATAACGTGTCTGAAACCTATGGTTTTTTCAGTGAATTTCAAAGGTTTTTTAAATGCTAATTTCTAACTATAACGTGCCTGAAACCTATGATTTTTTAAGTGAATTTCAAAGGTTTTTTAAATGCTAGTTTCTAACTATGCCTACAGAGGTAGGACATGTGAAGAAAGAAGAAAAAACGCACAGAAAGAAGCAAAAGAAATGCAGAAAGAAGCAACAGAAGTCCACAAAGACGAAGAAAAGTGCAGGAAGAAGCAAAAGATGTGCAGAAAGAACCAACAGAGGAGCAGAAAGAGGCCTTGTTGCAAAATCATCCTGTGCCCACAACTTTTTCAGACGGGTACTGGTGGTAACTGACCCTGACTAACCAGAGTCAGAGCTATGCTAAAAGACACTTAGAATACAGTGAAAACACCTACATACACTAGGGAACACTATGCGTTGGGGTACCCCTGTGATTAGCATGACCTCCTCTGTAAGTCCCTAGTACATAATAGGGCAGGGGGATTAAAACTACCTCTTAAAACGCGCTACAGGGCACGTTTGCACAGTGGTGAAGGGATGGGGGGCCTGAGGTGACATGTTTGCAAACGCGCCCTGTGGCGTGTTTTAAGTTGGGGGATTAAGTCCCCTTGAATCCTGAGGGTCCCTGGGGCCCAACTAGCCCCCCAGGTACCTACAGTTAGGACCACAGAGCTGAGTTGCAGAGAGGCGTTCCGAGGCCACGCATCTTTTTTCACCTCTCTGCAACGCAACTCTGTTGTGCTTACTGAAGGTACCTGGTGGGCTAGTTGGCCCCCAGGGTCCCTCAGGATTCAAGGGAATAATTCCCCAACTAAAACGCACCACAGGGCGTGTTTGCGCACATATCACCTGAGACCCCGCCCCCTCCCTTCACCACTGTGCAAACGCGCCCCGTGGTGCATTTTAAGTTGGAGGATTAGGTCACCTTGAATCCTGAGGGTCCCTGGGGCCCAACTAGCCCACCAGGTACTTCCAGTAAGCACCACAGGACTGCGTTGCAACACCTGTAACAAATTGTGCAGTTGTGTTTAGGTAGTGAAGGAGTTGTGCTGGGGGTAGTGTTTTAGTGTTTAGGGTAGTGCAGTGGTGTTTGTGTAGTGTAGGGGGTCATGCTGGGGGTAGATTTAGGGTTTAGGGTAGTGCAGTGGTGTTTGGATAGTGTAGGGAGTCATGCTGGGGGAGTGTTTTAGGGTTTAGGGTAGTGCAGTGGTGTTTGGGTAGTGTAGGGGGTTGTGCTGGGGGTAGTGTTTTAGGGTTTAGGGTAGTGTAGTGGTGTTTGGGTAGTGTAGGGGGTCGTGCTGGGGGTAGTGGTTTAGGGTTTAGGGTAGTGCAATGGTGTTTGGGTAGTGTAGGGGGTACTGCTGGGGGTAGTGTTTTAGTGTTTAGGGTAGTGCAGTGGTGTTTGGGTAGTGTATGGGGTACTGCTGGGGGTATTGTTTTAGGGTTTAGAGTAGTGCAGTGGTGTTTGGGTAGCGTAGGGGTTAGTGCTGGGGGTAGTTTTTTAGGGTTTAGGGTAGTGCAGTGGTGTTTGTGTAGTGTAGGGGGTAGTGTTTTAGGGTTTAGGGTAGTGCAGTGGTGTTTGTGTAGTGTAGGGGGTCGTGCTGGGGGTAGTGTTTTAGGGTTTAGGGTAGTGCAGTGGTGTTTGTGTAGTGTAGGAGGTCGTGTTTTAGGGTTTAGGGTAGTGCAGTGGTGTTCGGGCAGTGTAGGGGGTCGTGCTGGGGGTGGTGTTTCAGGGTTTAGGGCAGTGCAGTGGTGTTTGGGCAGTGTAGGGGGTCTTGCTGGGGGTGGTGTTTCAGGATTTAGGGCAGTGGTGTTCGGGTAGTGTAGGGGGTCATGCGGGGGTAGTGTTTCAGGGTTTATGGCAGTGCAGTGGTGTTTGGGTAGTGTAGGGGGTCATGCTGGGGGGAGTGTTTTAGGGTTTAGGGCAGTGCAGTGGTGTTCGGGTAGTGTAGGGGGTCGTGCTGGGGGAGTGTTTTAGGGTTTAGGGTAGTGCAGTGGTGTTCGGGTAGTGTAGGGGGTCATGCTGGGGGAGTGTTTGAGGGTTTAGGGCAGTGCAGTTGTGTTCGGGTAGTGTAGGGGGTCGTGCTGGGGGGAGTATTTTAGGGTTAGGGTAGTGCAGTGTTGTTCGGGTAGTGTAGGGGGTCGTGCTGGGGGTTGTGTTTCAGGGTTTAGGGCAGTGCAGTGGTGTTCGGGCAGTGTAGGGGGTCTTGCTGGGGGTGGTGTTTCAGGGTTTAGGGCAGTGCAGTGGTGTTCGGGCAGTGTAGGGGGTCGTGCTGGGGGTAATGTTTCAGGGTTTAGGGCAGTGCAGTGCTGTTCGGGCAGTGTAGGGGATCGAGCTTGGGGTGGTGTTTCAGGGTTTGGGACAGTGTAATAGTGTTGGGGCAGTGTAGGGGGTCGTGTAGGGGGTGGTGTTTCAGGGTTTAGAGCAGTGCAGTGGTGTTCGGGCAATATAGGGGGTCATGCTGGGGGTGGTGTTTCAGGGTTTAGGGCAGTGCAGTGGTGTTCGGGCAGTGTAGGGGGTCGTGCTCGGGGTGGTGTTTCGGGGATTAGGGCAGTGCAGTGGTGTTCGGGCAGTGTAGGGGGTCGTGCTGGGGCTGGTGTTTCAGGGTTTAGGGCAGTGCAGTGGTGTTCGGGCAGTATAGGGGGTCTTGCTGGGGGTGGTGTTTCAGGGTTTAGGGCAGTGGTGTTCGGGCAGTGTAGGGGGTATTGCTGGGGGTGATGTTTCAGGGTTTAGGGCAGTGCAGTGGTGTTCGGGCAGTGTAGGGGGTCTTGCTGGGGGTAGTTTTTCAGGGTTTAGAGCAGTGCAGTGGTGTTCGTGCAGTGAAGGGGGTCGTGCTGGGGGTGGTGTTTCTGGGTTTAGGGTAGTGGAGTGGTGTTCGGGCAGTGTAGGGGGTCGTGCTGGGGCTGGTGTTTCAGGGTTTAGGGCAGTGCAGTGGTGTTCGGGCAGTGTAGGGGGTCATGCTGGGGCTGGTGTTTCAGTGGTTTGGGCAGAGCAGTGGTGTTCGGGCAGTGTATGGGGTCGTGCTGGGGGTGGTGTTTCAGGGTTTAGGGCAGTGCAGTAGTGTTCGGGCAGTGTAGGGGGTCGTGCTGGGGGTTTTGTTTCAGGGTTTAGGGCAGTGGTGTTCGGGCAGTGTAGGGGGTCTTGATGGGGGTGATGTTTCTGGGTTTAGGGCAGTGCAGTGGTGTTCGGGCAGTGTAGGGGGTCTTGCTGGGGGCAGTGTTTCAGGGTTTAGGGCAGAGCAATGGTGTTCGGGCAGTGTAGGGGGTTGTGCTGGAGGTGGTGTTTCAGGGTTTAGGGCAGTGCAGTGGTGTTCGGGCAGTATAGGGGGTCTTGCTGGAGGTGGTGTTTCAGAGTTTAGGGCAGTGGTGTTCAGGCAGTGTAGGGGGTCGTGCTGGGGGTGGTGTTTCAGGGTTTAGGGCAGTGCAGTGGTGTTCGGGCAGTGTAGGGGGTCTTGCTGGGGGTGGTGTTTCAGGGTTTAGGGCAGTGGTGTTCGGGTAGTGTAGGGGGTCATGCGGGGGGGTAGTGTTTCAGGGTTTAGGGCAGTGCAGTGGTGTTCGGGCAGTGTAGGGGGTCGTGCAGGGGCTGGTGTTTCAGGGTTTAGGGCAGTGCAGTGGTGTTCGGGCAGTGTAGGGAGTCGTGCTGGGGGTGGTGTTTTAGGGTTTAGGGCAGTGCAGTGGTGTTCGGGCAGTGTAGGGGTCATGCGGGGGGTGGTGTTTCAGGGTTTAGGGCAGTGCAGTGGTGTTCGGGCAGTGTAGGGGTCGTGCTGGGGGTGGTGTTCAGGGTTTAGGGCAGTGCAGTGGTGTTCGGGCAGTGTAGGGTGTCGTGCTGGGGGTGGTGTTCAGGGTTTAGGGCAGTGCAGTGGTGTCCGGGCAGTGTAGGTGGTCTTGCTGGGGGTGGTGTTTCAGGGTTTAGTGCAGTGGTGTTCGGGCAGTGTAGGGGGTCTTGCTGGGGGTGGTGTTTCAGGGCTTCGGGCAGTGCACTGGTGTTCGCGCAGTGTAGGGGGTCTTGCTGGGGCTGGTGTTTCAGCGTTTAGGGCAGTGCAGTGGTGTTCGGGCAGTGTAGGGGGTCTTGCTGGGGGTGGTGTTTCAGGGTTTAGGGCAGTGCAGTGTAGGGGATCTTGCTGGGTCTGGTGTTTCAGGGTTTAGGGCAGTGCAGTGGTGTTCGGGCAGTGTAGGGGGTCTTGCTGGGGCTGGTGTTTCAGGGATTAGGGTAGTGCAGTGGTGTTCGGGTAGTGTAGGGGGTCGTGCAGGGGGTGGTGTTTCAGGGTTTAGGGCTGTGCAGTGGTGTTTGGGCAGTGTAGGGGTTCGTGCTGGGGGTGGTGTTTCAGGGTTTAGGGCAGTGCATTGGTGTTCGGGCAGTGTAGTGGGTCATGCAGGGGGTGGTGTTTCAGGGTTTAGGGCAGTGCAATGGTGTTCGGGCAATGTAGGGGGTTGTGCTGGGGCTGGTGTTTCAGGGTTTAGGGCAGTGCAGTGGTGTTCGGGCAGTGTAGGGGGTCTTGCTGGGGGTGGTGTTTCAGGGTTTAGGGCAGTGGTGTTCGGGCAGTGTAGGGGGTCTTGCTGGGGGTGATGTTTCAGGGTTTAGGGCAGGGCAGTGGTGTTCGGGCAGTGTAGGGGGTCTTGCTGGGGATAGTGTTTCAGGGTTTAGGGCAGTGCAGTGGTGTTCGTGCAGTGTAGGGGGTCGTGCTGGGGATGGTGTTTCAGGGTTTAGGGCAGTGCAGTAGTGTTCGGGCAGTGTAGGGGGTCATGCAGGGGGTGGTCTTTCAGGGTTAAGGGCAGTGCAGTGGTGTTCGTGCAGTGTAGGTGGTCGTGCTGGGGCTGGTGTTTCAGGGTTTAGGGCAGTGCAGTGGTGCTTGGGCAGTGTAGGGGGTCATGCTGGGGGTGGTGTTTCTGGGTTTAGGCTAGTGCAGTGGTGTTCGGGCAGTGTAGGGGGTCGTGCTGGGGCTGGTGTTTCAGGGTTTCAGGGCAGTGCAGTGTTGTTCGGGCAGTGTAGGGATCGTGCTGGGGCTGGTGTTTCAGGGTTTTGGGCAGAGCAGTGGGGTTCGGGCAGTGTAGGGGTCGTCCTGGGGGTGGTGTTTTAGGTTTTAGGGCAGTGCAGTGGTGTTCAGGCAGTGTAGGGGGTCGTGCTGGGGGTGGTGTTTCAGGGTTTAGGGCAGTGGTGTTCGGGCAGTGTAGGGGGTTTTGCTGGGGGTGATGTTTCAGGGTTTAGGGCAGTGGAGTGGTGTTCGGGCAGTGTAGGGGGTCTTGCTGGGGGTAGTGTTTCAGGGTTTAGGGCAGTGCAGTGGTGTTTGGGCAGTGTAGGGGGTCGTGCTGGGGGTGGTGTTTCAGGGTTTAGGGCAGTGCAGTGGTGTTCAGGCAGTGTAGGGGGTCGTGAAGGGGATGGCGTTTCAGGGTTTAGGGCAGTGCAGTGGTGTTCGGGCAGTGTAGGTGGTCTTGCTGGGGGTGGTATTCAGGGTTTAGTGCAGTGGTGTTCGGGCAGTGTAGGGGGTCTTGCTGGGGGTGGTGTTTCAGGGTTTAGGGCAGTGCAATGGTGTTCGCGCAGTGTAGGGGGTCTTGCTGGGGCTGGTGTTTCAGGGTTTAGGGTAGTGCAGTGGTGTTCAGGCATTGTAGGGGGTCGTGCTGGGGCTGGTGTTTCAGGGTTTAGGGCAGTGCAGTGGTGTTCGGGCAGTGGAGGGGGTCTTGCTGGGGCTGGTGTTTCAGGGTTTAGGGCAGTGCAGTGGTGTTCGGGCAGTGTAGGGGGTCTTGCTGGGGCTGGTGTTTCAGGGTTTAGGGTAGTGCAGTGGTGTTCGGGCATTGTAGGGGGTCGTGCTGGGGCTGGTGTTTCAGGGTTTAGGGCAGTGCAGTGGTGTTCGGGCAGTGTAGGGGGTCGTGCTGGGGGTGGTGTTTCAGGGTTTAGGGCAGTGCAGTGGTGTTCGGGCAGTGTAGGGGGTCGTGCTGGGGCTGGTGTTTCAGGGTTTTGGGCAGAGCAGTGGTGTTTGGGCAGTGTAGGGGGTCGTGCTGGGGGTGGTGTTTCAGGGTTTAGGGCAGTGCAGTAGTGTTCGGGCGGTGTAGGGGGTCGTGCAGGGGGTGGTGTTTCAGGGTTTAGGGCAGTGCAGTAGTGTTCGGGCGGTATAGGGGGTCGTGCAGGGGGTGGTGTTTCAGGGTTTAGGGCAGTGCAGTGGTGTTCGGGCAATGTAGGGGGTCGTGCTGGGGCTGGTGTTTCAGGGTTTAGGGTAGTGCAGTGGTGTTCGGGCAGTGTAGGGGGTCTTGCTGGGGGTGGTGTTTCAGGGTTTAGGGCAGTGGTGTTCGGGCAGTGTAGGGGTCTTGCTGGGGGTGATGTTTCAGGGTTTAGGGCAGTGCAGTGGTGTTCGGGCAGTGTAGGGGGTCTTGCTGGAGGTAGTGTTTCAGGGTTTAGGGAAGTGCAGTGGTGTTCGTGCAGTGTAGGGGATCGTGCTGGGGATGGTGTTTCAGGGTTTAGGGCAGTGCAGTAGTGTTCGGGCAGTGTAGCGGGTTGTGCAGGGGATGGTGTTTCAGGGTTTAGGGCAGTGCAGTGGTGTTCGGGCAGTGTAGGGTGTTGTGCTGGGGGTGGTGTTTCAGGGTTTAGGGCAGTGCAGTGGTGTTCGGGCAGTGTAGGGGGTCATGAAGGGGGTGGTGTTTCAGGGTTTAGGGCAGTGCAGTGGTGTCCGGGCAGTGTAGGTGGTCTTGCTGGGGGTGGTGTTTCAGGGTTTAGTGCAGTGGTGTTCGGGCAGTGTAGGGGGGTCTTGCTAGGGGTGGTGTTTCAGGGTTTAGGGCAGTGCAATGGTGTTCGCGCAGTGTAGGGGGTCTTGCTGGGGCTGGTGTTTCAGGGTTTAGGGTAGTGCAGTGGTGTTCGGGCATTTTAGGGGGTCGTGCTGGGGCTGGTGTTTCAGGGTTTAGGGCAGTGCAGTGGTGTTCGGGCAGTGCAGGGGGTCTTGCTGGGGCTGGTGTTTCAGGGTTTAGGGCAGTGCAGTGGTGTTCGGGCAGTGTAGGGGGTCTTGCTGGGGCTGGTGTTTCAGGGTTTAGGGTAGTGCAGTGGTGTTCGGGCATTGTAGGGGGTCGTGCTGGGGCTGGTGTTTCAGGGTTTAGGGCAGTGCAGTGGTGTTCGGGCAGTGTAGGGGGTCGTGCTGGGGGTGGTGTTTCAGGGTTTAGGGCAGTGCAGTGGTGTTCGGGCAGTGTAGGGGGTCGTGCTGGGGCTGGTGTTTCAGGGTTTTGGGCAGAGCAGTGGTGTTTGGGCAGTGTAGGGGGTCGTGCTGGGGGTGGTGTTTCAGGGTTTAGGGCAGTGCAGTGTTGTTCGGGCAGTGTAGGGTGTCTTGCTGGGGGTGGTGTTTCAGGGTTTAGGGCAGTGCAGTAGTGTTCGGGCGGTGTAGGGGGTCGTGCAGGGGGTGGTGTTTCAGGGTTTAGGGCAGTGCAGTAGTGTTCGGGCGGTGTAGGGGGTCATGCAGGGGGTGGTGTTTCAGAGTTTATGGCAGTGCAGTGGTGTTCGGGCAATGTAGGGGGTCGTGCTGGGGCTGGTGTTTCAGGGTTTAGGGCAGTGCAGTGGTGTTCGGGCAGTGTAGGGGGTCTTGCTGGGGGTGGTGTTTCAGGGTTTAGGGCAGTGGTGTTCGGGCAGTGTAGGGGGTCTTGCTGGGGGTGATGTTTCAGGGTTTAGGGCAGTGCTTTGGTGTTCGGGCAGTGTAGGGGGTCTTGCTGGAGGTAGTGTTTCAGGGTTTAGGGAAGTGCAGTGGTGTTCGTGCAGTGTAGGGGGTCGTACTGGGGATGGTGTTTCAGGGTTTAGGGCAGTGCAGTAGTGTTCGGGCAGTGTAGCGGGTTGTGCAGGGGATGGTGTTTCAGGGTTTAGGGCAGTGCAGTGGTGTTCGGGCAGTGTAGGGTGTTGTGCTGGGGGTGGTGTTTCAGGGTTTAGGGAAGTGCAGTGGTGTTTGTGCAGTGTAGGGGGTCGTACTGGGGATGGTGTTTCAGGGTTTAGGGCAGTGCAGTAGTGTTCGGGCAGTGTAGCGGGTTGTGCAGGGGATGGTGTTTCAGGGTTTAGGGCAGTGCAGTGGTGTTCGGGCAGTGTAGGGGGTCGTGCTGGGGCTGGTGTTTCACGGTTTAGGGCAGTGCAGTGGTGTTCGGGCAGTGTAGGGGGTCATGCTGGGGCTAGTGTTTCAGGGTTTAGGGCAGTGCAGTGGTGTTCGTGCAGTGTAGGTGGTCGTGCTGGGGCTGGTGTTTCAGGGTTTAGGGCAGTGCAGTGGTGTTCGGGCAGTGTAGGGGGTTGTGCTGGGGCTGGTGTTTCAGGGTTTAGGGCAGTGCAGTGGTGCTCGGGCAGTGTAGGGGGTCGTGCTGGGGGTGGTGTTTCTGGGTTTAGGGTAGTGCAGTGGTGTTCGGGCAGTGTAGGGGTTGTGCTGGGGCTGGTGTTTCAGGGTTTAGGGCAGTGCAGTGGTGTTCGGGCAGTGTAGGGGGTCATGCTGGGGCTGGTGTTTCAGGGTTTTGGGCAGAGCAGTGGTGTTCGGGCAGTGTAGGGGGTCGTGCTGGGGGTGGTGTTTCAGGGTTTAGGGAGGTGCAGTGGTAATCGGGCAGTGTAGGGGGTCGTGCTGGGGGTGGTGTTTCAGGGTTTAGGGCAGTGGTGTTCGGGCAGTGTAGGGGGTCTTGCTGGGGGTGATGTTTCAGGGTTTCGGGCAGTGGAGTGGTGTTCGGGCAGTGTAGGGGGTCTTGCTGGGGGTAGTGTTTCAGGGTTTAGGACAGTGCAGTGTTGTTCGTGCAGTGTAGGGGGTCGTGCTGGGGGTGGTGTTTCAGGGTTTAGGGCAGTGCAGTGGTGTTTGGGCAGTGTAGGGGGTCGTGAAGGGGTGGTGTTTCAGGGTTTAGGGCAGTGCAGTGGTGTTCGGGCAGTGTAGGGGGTCATGCTGGGGGTGGTGTTTCAGGGTTTAGGGCAGTGCAGTGGTGTTCGAACAGTGTAGGGGTCGTGCAGGGGCTGGTGTTTCAAGGTTTAGGGCAGTGCAGTGGTGTTCGGGCAGTATAGGGGGTCGTGCTGGGGGTAGTGTTTTAGGGTTTAGGGTAGTGCAGTGGTGCTTGTGTAGTGTAGGGGGTCGTGCTGGGGGTAGTATTTTAGGGTTTAGGGTAGTGCAATGGTGTTTGTGTAGTGTAGGGGTCATGTTTTAGGGTAGTGCAGTGGTGTTTGGGTAGTGTAGGGGATCGTGCTGGGGTAGTGTTTTACGGTTTAGTGTAGTGCATTGGTGTTTGTGTAGTGTAGGGGGTCGTGCTGGGGGTAGTGTTTTAGGGTTTAGGGTAGTGCAGTAGTGCTTTTGCAGTGTAGGGGGTCGTGCTGGGGGTAGTGTTTTAGGGTTTAGGGTAGTGCAGTGGTGTTTGTGTAGTGTAGGGGGTCATGTTTTGGGGTAGTGCAGTGGTGTTTGGGTAGTGTAGGGGGTCGTGCTGGGGGTAGTGTTTTAGGATTTAGGTTAGTGCAGTGGTGTTTGGGTAGTGTAGGGGGTCGTGCTGGGGGTAGTTTTTTAGGGTTTAGGGTAGTGCAGTGGTGTTTGTGTAGTGTAGGGGGTCATGCTGGGGGTAGTGTTTTAGGGTTTAGGATTGTGCAGTGGTGCTTGTGTAGTGTAGGGGGTCGTGCTGGGGGTAGTGTTTTAGGGTTTAGGGTAGTGCAGTGGTGTTTTTGTAGTGTAGGGGGTCATGTTTTAAGATGCAACGCTCCAATACCTGACCAGTCTGCACTACATAAAACTGCAAAAAACTAAAAATAAAAAGTGTTTTGCACACTTTTGTCATTGGGCTATATGTGGGCTACATCTGGGTAATATTTGTGCTACATTTGGGCTCTTTTTTCTCTGGTGGCCAACTTGGAAGACTTCTTTGTTATGAAGTTTCCTAATTTCCTCATTTACTGCAGTTTCCTCAGTAGGAAATGCTTTCAGTTTTTACTTTGATTCCATCAAGAAGGCATTCAGATGTGTCTCACATTTGCCATAAATTCAGAATGTTAGCACTCTAGTTGCTCATTAGATCACTGTAGTAAAGCTACTGCTCACCAGGGAGTTAACTGGAAGTCTGCTGCTGGTATTGAAAGTGATTGTTTCAGTCTGCATGTCAGAATTTTCTAATGAAATAGGAGAGGATTTGAGATCTCACTTAAAACATGCCCTCATTTTTCTTTCTGCAGCACTAACCATAATTTCTATTTCAAAAAGAACCCCCTCATTTTGTTCCTTTTTAAATTAAATGTTTTAAGTATTAACGGTTTATTCCAATCAAGATGGCTTCAGGTGTGCCATACTTTGTCATAAGTAAGGCTGTTAGCGCTCTAGTTGTTCTTTAGAACACTCTGGGAAGCTGCAGTAGAACACAAAGGCATCAACTGGCAGGCTGCTCCTGTTGAAATATAACAGGAAGATATTTGAGATCACACTTGAAACATGTCCTAATTTTTCTTTCTACAGCACTACCCATAATTTCTATGACAAATGAACCCCATCATTTTGTTCCTTTTTAAATTAAATGTTTTAAGTGTTACCAGTTTATCACAATCAAGATGGCTTCAGGTGTGCCATACTTTTGTCATAAGTAAGGCTGTTAGCACTCTAGTTGTTCTTTAGAACACTCTGGGAAGCTGCAGTAGAACACAAAGTCATCAACTGACGGGCTGCTCCTGTTGAAATATAACAGGAAGATATTTGAGATCTCACTTGAAACGTCCTAATTTTTCTTTCTATAGCACTAACCATAATTTCTATGACAAAATGAACCCCATCATTTTGTTCCTTTTTAAATTAAATGTTTTAAGTGTTACCAGTTTATTCCAATCAAGATGGCTTCAGGTGTGCCATACTTTTGTCATAAGTGAGGCTGTTAGCACTCTAGTTGTTCTTTAGAACACTCTGGGAAGCTGCAGTAGAACACAAAGGAATCAACTGACAGTCTCTGCCCTTGTTGGATGTACATGTTTTACTGAGAATGTCAGACTTCATTCTCACATGACTGAGAAAGATAATGTGAATTTACAGAAAATATGCTCTCATTTTAGCTTCTGGAGCACCTTCCAAAACTCTATGGGACAAGCATGTGAAAATAGTTTTCTCTCAAACATGATTCATGATATCCCAGCAGAAGGTTTTTCACAGGGTAAAATCACCTTAGAACACACCACAATTCCTGAAATTAGTATGGTAGCATCAACAAATGAATTCTAATATAACTAAAGTCTGTTATCACCCTTTATAGTTCTCCTTTTGGTAACCCTCAAAATCTTTGATTCACTACAATGCATTTCAATGGGGTACTATCATTTATATTGGTCCCAAGATGGCTGCCAGCAATTCCAGGATGAAGTGCTGACAGCCAATCAGATCTCACGATGGCATGTGTGGTTAGGCTCCGCCCAGATATATATGTGATTTTACTTTTGATTTTCTCAGCAACTACTGAACGGATTTACACCATTTAACAAAAAGGGTTCTTTCTGAACCAAGAACTACCTCTTTGCCAAATTTGGTGTAATTCCGTTCAGCAGTTCGGGCTGTAGCCGTGTCTAAAGTTTCCTATGGAAAATTGCATGGGGAAAACACGTTTTGGGACCCCCTTTTTTCTCGGCCCCCACTTGCGGAATCACTCCGAAACTTTCAGGATAGGAGCGGATCGGAGCGGGCCATAAGTTTTGAAAATTTCGCGAAGATTCGTCAACCGGCGCCAAAGTTATTGGAAATAGAATGTTGTGAATTTCCTATGGAGAATAGGTCCTAACTATAACTATCTACTGGCGACCGCCAGTAGATAATATATATATATATATATATATATATATATATATATTTTGCCCAAGCAACTCTCTCCATATATATTGATCCAAGCTCCGGTCTCCTGACGGAATAACTGCGGGCACTCTGAGATGTGTGTTAAAATAGAAATATTTATTTTGCGGGATTCAGCCTTTCCAAAGCGTTTCAGCTTTAGCAAGCCTTTGTCAAGGTGAACAAGCCCCATCACCCATGAACAATAAATACAAAACCATCATGAACACTGAGAAAATACTGCAATTGCTGTGTACCAGAGTCACATCGCTACACAGATTTTAACACTTAATTTAAACATGTACAGGGGTCCACAATATACACATGATTAAAGTGCTGCTACCATGATTGTCACATCATTGAAGGTAAAAATCAATACCAATCAAATAGAAACCACAAACAAAAAACAATAAACTCTTGCTGGACCAAAATTACCAGCATAGTATGAACATAGAAGGGCTCCTTCGATGTGCAAGGAGACAGGCTACTATTGCTGTGCATACAGTGAAAAGCAATATGCAACTTACCACAATATGTCTAAATACAAATATATATACAAATTCAGCCAGAATATGTAAGTTCCACATTTCATATGGAGGAGGTCAGAGAATCGTGTAATATAGTGCTCAAAATTCGCATCTACAAAAACCTCCAACAAATGTAGAGGAGAATACATAAGACATGTATCATACATAGGTCCGGTGGCAAGGAGTCATATCACAATCATCTTATTGACGTACTGAATTCAATGACTTAGTGGCATGTGAGATATGCATATCAGAAAGTAAGGAGCAAGTGCCCAAACCACAACATGAGGTTGAGAGAATCCTAACATCTTTCTCATCGCAGGGAAAGTGTGAACACAATAAGCTGCCCCAATCCAAGGACTTCTATAGCGGTCAATCAATCAATCAGGGATTTGTGAACCATACTACTCACCCGCGAGGGTCTCAAGGAGCTGGGGGGGACAGGGGGGGTTCGTGCAGCTTCCTCTCATCTGAAGAGCCAGGTCTTGAGGATCTTCCTGAAAGCTTGAAGTGTGGGGGTTTGCCTGATGATGAGAGCGAGTTTGTTCCAGTTCTTGCCTGCGATGTAGGAGAAGGATCGCCCCCCGCTCTGGCTCTGCAGATGCGTGGGATTTCAGCTAGGGCAAGGTCGGCGGATTGGAGGCTTCTCTTGGGTGCGTAGAAGGAGATTCTTTCATTGAGGTATTGGGGTCCGATGTTGTGGAAGGATTTGTAGGCGTGAGTGATGAGCTTGAAGGTCACTCTCTTTTCTACAGGGAGCCAGTGGAGTTCTCGTAGGTGTTGGGTGATGTGGTATTGTCGTGGTATGCCGAAGACGAGTCTAGCTGCAGTATTCTGGATTGTCTGGAGTTTGAAGAGTAGAGATTTGTTTATTCCGGCGTGGAGGGCTTTTCCGTAGGCCAGTCTACTGGTTATAAATGCATGGGTGACGATCCTTCTGGATTGGGGGGGATCCATTTGAAGGTCTTGGTGAGGATGCAGAGGGTGTTGAAGCATGTGGAGGAAACGGCGTTGATTGGTCTGTGCATGGTAAGGGAGGTGTTGAATATGATGCAGAGGTTTGTGAGCGTGGTCTGTGGGTGTGGGAGGTTCACTGAGGGTGGTGGGCCACCAGGTGTTGTCCCATGTTGAGGAGGTGGATCAGAGGACGAGGACTTCCGTTTTCTCTGAGTTGAGCTTTAGGCAGCTGTTACTCATCCAGGAGGTGGATGCCAGCATCATGGAGTCTGGCAGTTAGTGTGCGGTGGGAGACGGTGTCGAAGGCTGCTGATAGGTCGAGTAGGATGAGTGCTGCCGTGTGGCCCTGGTCAAGGAGGGTGCAGATGTCGTCCGTGGCGGCTAGGACTGCAGTCTCGATGCTGTGGTTGCTGCGGAATCCGGATTGGGAAGAGTCGATGATTGAGTTGGCTTCTATGAAGTTGGTGAGCTGGTAGTTGACGATCTTCTCAGTGACCTTGGTTGCGAAGGGGAGGAGAGAGATGGGTCAGTAGTTCTTGAGGTGCGTCGGGTCTGCGGAGGGCTTATTGCGGAGGGGCTTGACCTCTGCGTGTTTCTAGTCATCGGGGAAAGTGCCTGTTTCGAGGGAGCAGTTGATGGTACGTCATAGTTCGGGTACGATGGTGGAGGTGGCTCTGTGGAAGATGTGGGGCAGGCAGGGGTCGCTGGGTGCTCCTGAGTGTATACTTCTCATGGTCTTGGCGGTGTCTTCTGTAGTGACAGGGGTCCAGGCGGTGATGGTAGGCTGGGTTGTGTTGTTGGTTGGAGGTTTAGGGTCGGTATCTAGGTTCTGCTCATCAAAGTTGCTGTAGAGAGTTCTGATCTTGAGATGGAAGAAGGAGACGAGTTTGTTGCAGAGGTCCTGAGAGGAAAGGACGTCGGAGGATTCGCTGGGGGGTTTGGTGAATTCTTGTATGATGCTGAAGAGGTCCTTGAAGTTCCGGGAGTTGGTGAGTATACTCTTCTGGATTAAATTTTTCTTCGTGGTTCTAATGAGTTGGTAGTGTTCTGTCATGGCGGTCTTGTAGGCGGAGCGTGCTTTGGGGGTTTGCTGTTCCTTGAAGCTTTCTTGAGTCATCGGCACGTGCGCTTTTATTCTCGGAGGTTGGTGGTGAACCAGGTGTCTTTCAAGGTGCATTGTCTGTCGGAGTTCCAGAGGGGGATGAGAGTGTCTGCGCAGTCAGTGATCCATCTGTGGAGTGTGTTGGCCACAGAGTTGGCATCGGATGTGGCGGTGGGCGGAGCGTGGTGGAGGGTGGAGTCGAGGTGCTGCTCGGTGATCTTGCTCCAGTTCCTGTACAGGGGCGAGGAGTGAGCCTGTGTGCGGTGGGCTTGGAGAAGGAGAAGTGGATGCAGTGGTCATCGTCCAGATGGGATGCATGGTGTGGCTGAAGCGTATGTTGTGTCCTTCAGCGAAGATGGGTTCTGGGGTGTGTCCTGCCTTGTGGGTGGGGGTGGTGAAAGCTGTCTCAGTCCGATGTTGACGAGGTTGTCCAGGAGGGCAGTGGAGTTGGGGTCACTGGGGTTGTCAAGGTGGAAGTTCAGGTCTCCAAGGAATACGTAGTCTGTGGATGTGATGGCGTGGGGTATGATGAGGTAGTGGTGTACATGGCGCGTGGTCTGGGAGGTCTGTAGGCGAGGGTGCCACGTAGAGTCATTCTGGGGTTGATCTGGATCTGGAAATGCAGGTGTTCCATGGGGGACGTGGAGTCGTTCGTGCTGGATGTGGTGGGTCAGAGGGAGTTTTTGTGTATGATGGTGAGTTCGCCTCCAGGATGGTTGGGGCGGTCCTTCCTCTGGATCTTGTACCCATCGGGGACGGCGGTTGTGAGAGGGTGCTGAGGAGGTCCCAGATTTCTACTGCATGTCTGTGCAGGGTGCGAACGCCGAGGAGGATGCAGCTCAGGGTTTTGGGTGCGCTGGCGTCCGGTGGGTTGGTGGTGGAGGTGGGCGTCCGGAGGTGGGTGAAGGTGTGAAGGTGTGGTGGCAGTGTCGGCAGGAGAACTGGCTTTGGGTGGTGTTTGGTGTTGACAGTTGTTGTTTCTTCCGGGGTTGAGTGCGTGGAGTGTTGCTGAGTCATAGCACTGGCAGCTTCGGAGGACCAGGGTTCCTGTCGCTGGTCGCACACTGGTCACGGACGGGCACATGCAGGCTTGCCTTTGGCGCAGTACAGGTAGGGGGAGGGTGGGAACAGCTGGGAGGCGGGAATGAGAGGGGCCACGGGGGCAGCAGTGGCTGGAAGCGGGAAAAAACAATAAAAAAGGCACAAAGATGACTTCAAAAGAAATAAAGCAAAGATTCAAAATGAAATAAGCAAAAACACAATAAGTCACAATAAAATCAAAATGAGAAAGCAAATGCACAATAAAGTGAAAAAAACGAACCAGGCAAAAGCAAGGCGAAATGCCAAAGACAGAGGCATAAGGCAAAAAGGAGAGTCCTGGGGATTCGAACCTTGCTCTGCTGTGCGGGAGGCAGGGGCAGTAGCAGACAGAGCTGAGGCGGAGCTGCGTGCTGGGAGAGCAGAGTCCAGGGGGTCTTGCTTGACCTCACTTCGCAGCAGCCACCATTAAGTAGGGGGAGGGCGGGAACAGCTGGGAGGTGGGAGCAGGAGGGGCCGTGGGGGCAGCAGCGGCAGGAAGCGGAAAAAAACAAGGGCAAAGCTGCAAAAGCGGCTTAAAAAAGGCACAAATATGAATCAAAAAGAAATAAAGCAAAGATACAATCAGAAACAAAATGAATTAAGCAAAAACACAATAAGTCATAATAAAATCAAAATGAGAAAGCAAATGCACAATAAAGTGAAAAAAACGAAGCGGGCAAAAGCAAGGCGAGATGAAAGAGACAGAAGCATAAGGCAAAAAGGAGAGTCCTGGGGACTCGAACCATGCTCTGCTGTGCGAGAGGCAGGGGCACTAGCAGGCAGAGCTGAGGTGGAGCTGCGTGCTGGGAGAGCAGAGCCCAGGGGGTCTTGCTCGACCTCAGCGCACAGCGGCTTGCATTAGGTAGGGGTAGGGGGAGGGCGGGAACAGCTGGGAGACTGGAGGGGCCGCGGGGCAGCAGCGGCAGGAAGCGGGACAAAACAAGGGCAAAGCTGCAAGAGCAGCTTAAAAAGGCACAAAGATGAATCATAAAGAAATAAAGCAAAGATACAATCAGAAACAAAATGAAATAAGCAAAAACACAATAAGTCACAATAAAATTAAAATTAGAGAGCAAATGCACAATGACGTGAACGAAGCAAGCAAAAGCGAGACGAGATGCCAGAGACAGAGGCAGAAGGCAAAAAGGAGAGTCCTGGGGACTCTAACCGTGCTCTGCTGTGCGGGAGGCAGGGGCACTAGCAGACAGAGCTGAGGCAGAGCTGTGTGCTGGGAGAGCAGAACCCACCGATCAGCTATGCAACAACATATAGACTTAAAAATCAAATCTTGAAGGCAAACTTCAGCATCAGATCTAGAGTACCTAGAGGTGTGAGTCAGTGCCCATAATGTAAAAAAAACCTGTTTTCTATGATAATTGTCATACAGGGCTGAGGTGACAAACTGTTGCCAAGGACAGGATGAAGTAGGGAGGAAAATAAATTCACATGCACTTCTAAATCCTTATCCTTATTAAACCAAATGGGAATTTAGTATGGAAATCTAGGATGTATCTTGACTCCAAATGTCATAGTTGTCTGACCTTGTCGTTACATCTAAAACTTTTCTCTACTCTGTCTGTAGCAAAGAATGTCAGTTTCGATACATCACAATGGTGTTGGTCAGGTAATAGTCTTGTCACTGTAAATGCAAAGTATAAATTCTTAATAGCATGTTGATGTTCCAAAACACGTTTTCTCAGCGGAAAAATAGTGCTACCTATCGACAGCAAAGAGCACGGACATTGCAAAACATAAATGCATAAAATCAGAAGCACAGTTTGAAAACTTGCCTATCTTTCTTTCATGCAACTGGAGGTTGAATATACTGCAGTATTAGAAATAGACATGCAGGCCTTTCAATGTCCACACTTATAGAACCCTTAGATGTTATCAGCCAAGTATTCTGCATTTGGGTCCTAATGTGGTAGCTATGTGTGAGGTTGTCCTCCAAGGACCTGCCTCTCCTGTACGTGATGGAAAGTTTAATGGATAATTCTGAGCCAATCATCGTATCATTCTTCATGATGGCCCTGTGTCTACACATCAATTTGTGAATTCTGTGGGAAGATATATTAAATGTTGTGATGAAACGTATGCATTTCCCCATGTGGTTCCAACTTGCAATAGGATAAAGTAATTGATCTCTAGTGGGAGGCTCTGCTTTCTTAGCAGCTAAGCTTAAAACCTTATTTGTGTAGCCCGATATTGGAATTTTTGTTTAATTTATAAAGTCTGCTTTGTAAGCTCAGTCTTAGTGCTATAGAATTTTTAAGTCTCAACATCTCCCCATAGGGGATACTGTCGATCAGGTTTCTAGGGTGATGGCTTCTGTAAAGAAGTACACTATTCCCTGCATTTTCTTTTCAATGTATAGTGGTATGCACTTTCCCACCTTCTACCCATAACCTTACATTCAAGAAATCAATCTCTTTTGAACTTATGGTGATAGTGAATCTCAAATTGAAAGGATTGTCATTCAACTCGTTAAAAAACAAGCATGCTTTCTCTTGGGGCCATTCCAAAGAAAAAAAATAATCGTCAATATTACGGCTCCAAATTAAAATTTGCTGGATGTACTCCTGATTATTGTCCACCCATGCCACCTGCTCCTCCCACCAGACCTTCACTTGATTCGCGAAGCTGGGGGTGAAGCAGGGGCCCATAGTGGTCCCCATCTTTTGACGATAAAAGGCCCCTTCGTGTACAAAAATATTTTCCTGTAAGCAAATTAGCATTTTATTGTGTTTTATATATATATATATATATTTGGTTGTGAATATTGTGCTTGAGATGCCACTCTCACGAAAAGAGCACCCTCCCTGAAAAGTGTTTGATGGGATATGTGGCATTTGGTGATAGATATAAATATATATATATATATATTTATATATATATATATATATATATATATATATATATATATATATATATATATATATATATATATATATACTTACCTACTGGCGGTTGCCAGTAGGTAGTTATAGTTAGAACCTAGTTCCATAGGAAAAGCATTTTTATGTGCATATAACTTTGGCGTCGTTTGCCGAATCTTCACGAAATTTTCCAAAAGTTCCTCTATTCAGGTGAGCTCCTATCCTGAAAGTTTGGGGGTGATTCGTGAAGGGGGCTGAGAAAAAGAGGGGTCCCAAAACGTGTTTTCTCCATGCAATTTCCATAGGAAACTTTAGACAAGGCTACAGGTCAAACTGCTGAACGGAATTACGCCAAATTTGGCTGGGAGAAAGGTCTTGGTCCAGAAAGTACGCTTTTGTTTAAATGGGGTAAGTCCGTTCAGTAGTTTTAGAGAAATATCAAAATTTACAGATATCGATATTTGAGAATTCTGACATTTGATTGGCTGAGGCGTTACGAGCACAAGCGTGCGGCTCATTGGTTGCGAACTGTTGAAACTAGGAAGTGTTGGCAGCCATTTTGTGACTGACTTGAAAGGCATAGGGCGAAACAAAAGAGAAAAATTGTATACGAGGGTATAGTAGCAACACTGTGGTCTTAGTTTAAGCAGTCTGTACGCTGCAGAGGCAGGGAGTTTGAATGTTGCGTAGGCCGTGGAAATCACGTCCGCAGACGTGGAAATCACGTCCGCAGAACAACGGTGCGCGGTATTGCGGCAAGGTTGCCTAGGCTCTGGAAATCCCGTTGGGAAAATAACAATGCGCCGTATTGCAGCCTTCCTTTAATGTAATGCACAGTAATGTTTAGTTATAATGTGGAAATGCGGAAATAGGCCAGAATCAAATGATTCGTTATACATAGCCGCCAAGTGTGGTACCAGGAGATCAGCATACATTTTGTAAAATGAGGCCGGTAGGCCATCCAGGCCTGGGGCCTTGTCCCCGGGAAGTCCACTAATGGCTGCAAGTATTTCCTCCCTGGAAAATGGTTCATCTAAAAATTCCCGGTGGTGGTCCTCGAGCCAGACCAGCCCGATAGTCTCGAAATATTGGTGAAAGGTCTCATCTGACGGGGGGTGCCGGCGGAGTATAGCTGTGAGTAAAAATCTAGGAAGCGGGACTTAATTTCCACCGGGGAAGTGGTCCTAGCCGAGCCCCCGTCGCTAAGGGCCGTGATATAGGAAGCAGCACGTGGCGGGCGGAGGAGATTGGCAAGGGTACGTCCCGGTTGGTCGCCTTCACCAAAGCGGCGAGCCCGGCCCTCCCTACCCAAGAAGGAAAGTTCACGGGCGGCCTCCTCAGAGAATTCAGTGTGTTTTCGGCGTATCGAAGCCAGCGTCTCAGGGCTGGGGTTTCTCGCCTGGGCGGTATCTAGATCCTTAATGTCAGCCTCGAGCTTTTCCAGGGTATTGCGGATGGAGCGAAGCACACCGGCCTGTTTGGAAATACATTCACCCCGGATGACAGCCTTGAACCCCTCCCAAAGTACCGAAGCCGAGTCAACGGATCCAGCATTTAAGTCAAAGTAATTAGTAATAGCAATTTGAATGTCAGCACAAAAGACAGTATCCCGGAGAGTGTTTGGGGGGAGACATCAGGTGAATGCACGTTGCGGGGAGTGGGGGGAACAGAGGCAAATCTGGACCGGCGCATGGTCAGAGAAGGTGCGCGCCATGTGTGTTGAGTCGGTTAGCCAGGTCAGAACATCCGGGGAGGTCAGCCAGAAATCTATGCGCGACCAACAGCCCCTCACGCCGGTGACACATGTTCCCTCACGGGCATCAGGCCGGAGGTGGCGCCAGGCATCACAAAGGGAATTATCAGTTAAGATAGATGTGAGGGCCACTGAGGCACACGGGTGGGACATGTAGGAACCAGACCGATCGAGGGCCGCCGAAAGAGTGACATTAAAATCCCCCCCCAGACGACAGCCGCAGGGCCACAAGTGGAGATGAGGTGCCAGATATGGTTAAAGAAGTCCGGATCGTCAGAGTTGGGACCGTAGACCGCGGCGATTGTCACGGGCTGGGCCAATAGTGAGCCATGGAGGATAACCTACCTGCCTTCTGGATCGGTAAGCACCTGATCAGTGTGCCAGGGTAAACCCCTGCGTGTAAGAATAGAGACCCCCCTGGCATATGAAGAGTAGGTAGAGGAGTGGGATTCCCCCCAGTAGCGCGCCTGGAGTCTGGAAAGGGACCCGGGCATCAGGTGCGTCTCATGTAGGAGGCATATGTCCACCCTATGTCTCTGTAAGTGTGAGTGTATCAGTCGGGCCTTACGGTGGTCATTCAGGCCGCGGACATTCCAGGTCCAGCAAACTATGTCAGCCATGGGGGAATGGACCTAAGTGTAACATTGCGCAATGCAGGTGGGGAGCGCCACGGGCGGGAGCAGTCTCTGCATCAGAGACATCAGTTGACAGGGCAAAATGAGAAAAGCACTTCGGCCGAAATCTGGTGGGGAGGGGGCCATGGTGCAGAGCGCAGCAATGCGCAGAGACAGCGCCCCGTACACTCAAGACAAATACATACAGCAAGCTAGTGGTAGAAGGAGCCAGAGGCGTAGTGTGTTCACAAGAGTTACATGACATTTAACTCGCAGCAAGGAGAGGCAGTAAGCACAGTGCAGTGTCAAAATCTAGGCTAGTGTAAGCAATGCATAACAAACAAACGGTGGCAGAATTAAGCCACATCCCCGATTGAGGAACAAAAAAGCTCCAAGGAAGACCCGTCCCCCCACCCCAACCCAACCCCCCAAGCGACCAAAAACCCCACAACCCCACACCCACTCCAACCCCCCAATTAGGCTGAGTAACCCACCCTCCCCACCCCAGGAACCCACAACTGGGAGAGGAAAGGCCAACTTTAGAATAGGGAATCATCCCGTGGAGGCATGGCAGGGCTAGGCATACACCCCTGCAGTGAAGCAGGGTGGCCAAGCTTAGGTGGTGTTAGGCATCATACAGAACAAAAATAAATGAAAACAAATGTTCACACTTCAATCATTGTCACTTAGGCAATCTGCACCGTCAGTCTGAGATTTGGAAGGAGAGGAGCGGGTCGCTTTGTCAAGCTTCTTGGCGAATGCAAGGGCCTCTCTTGGGTCCGGTAAAACAAGTGTTTTTGCCCCCTGATGGACCCTCAGTTTTGCCGGGTAGGCCAGGGAGTAAGAGACCTCATGCTTTTGGAGAATGCGCTTGGCCGGAAGGAACTCCCGCCGAGCTGCCTGTACAGTAAGGGTGTAGTCCGGGTAGAAGGAGAGAGTGTTACCCGGATGGTTGATGGTGCCCCTATCTCGTGCCGCTCGAAATTTAGAATTTTTGCAATGATGGGACGTGGAGGTAGCCCGGGACCGGGACGCGGGCCAAGTGAGCGATGTGCGCGCTCCACGATGAACACTGGGGAGAGGGCATCGCCAAAGAGTTCCCTTATCAGCTGTTCCACAAAGTCCTCCATCCGTGAAATGTTGGTGGATTCCGGAAGGCCCGTAATACGGAGGTTGCTCCGCCGGGAGCGGGCCTCCAAGTCCTGTTTCTTCTCACGGATGACCGCCAGAATTTTATCCATCTGAAGAAGTTTCTGACGGTCCTGGGTGGCAGCATCCTCGGCGTCCGACACCCTGGTCTCGACATGAAGCAGACGATTGTCGTGGGAGTCAACACAGGCCTTAACCGAGTCCAGACTGGCAGAGAGTTGGTCCAATTGAGTCGCGATGCCGGTCACGGTCGACTTGACATCGAGCATTATGGCTTTCAAGTCGTCATCCCAACTTGGGGGGGCATCCATCGTGGCAGCAGTATCGGCACTCTCGGAGCCAGCTCCGTCCTGTCGGGAAGACCTCCGGAGCTCAAAGGCTATCTTGGGCTGTTTTGGGTCAGTCTTCCCCATGATGAAAGACCCAGCAGTCAGGAAGAAGGCCAACGGGAGGCGGAGATGCAGAAGAAGGAGCAGGAGCACACTGACCACCAGCAGCTGGTGTTACGAGGCGAGATGCAGTTCAGCAGAACCCACACAGTGGAGATAGCCGTGATCCAGAGGATAGACTCCTGGGGTGATAGGAGAGGTCAGGGGCCGCCAAGCCAGTGGGTCTATCTGATAAGCAGCGAATCTGCATCCACAGTCTCACCACAGACACCACTAGCTATTGAAGAAGGCCAGCAGCCCGACGGGCAGTCCCAGGCACTCCAGCAGGGCACCAAGGGCACGGAGAGCAGGGCTGATGGAGATTGTGCAGGAGTAGAGTAGCTGGGTGTGGACACCCCGAGTCCCACGACGCTCGTAGTGTGCAGAGGAGATCCCCTCAGGCAGGGAGACAAGGCGCAGGCGGGTCCCCCCTATCAGGTAATGTCCGGGGGGCACCCACGTCACCCAGCACCAGCAGCAGGAGAATGAGGGCGCCCAGTGCAGGCGGGCTTCCGCAAAGGCCATAGCGGCCATCAGCAGTTAGCAGGAGCCCGGTACAGGACCCAACACGAGGCTGGCGCCGGGAGTCCACAAGGGCAAGGCCCCGCAAGAAATGCACTCGGGCCACTCCGCCAGTCCCAGGAGCCAGGCGATAGTGCGCTGGGGCGAGATAGCTCGGGCCCTAAGAGTAGGTGGGCCAAAGGCAGAGTCCCGGCGGGCTGCCAGGGAGATGTTGCGGAGCGGAGGCAGCAACGCAGCGGGTCTCAGCCCGGCCGGGCCGTGGTGAAAGGCAAGCGGGGGCGCGCAGCACTCAGGGGGCAGGGCGGGCAAGGAGACACGGGGTGACCGCCACCCCCATCACCGGGCCCGGGCATAAGCAGCCGCCATTAAGGACGGCCAGAGGGAGGCGGGGCAACACAGCAGCAGCAAGGCCGCAGTGTCCCGGACCCGGTGGTTCGGCCCGCGGACCCCCAATCGCCCAAAGCCGGCGGCGCCACTCACCGGGAGACTCGATGGGCGGACCTCCGATCCCGGCCTGCTGCGGGCGGCACCAAGAGTCCACGCGACCCCGGAGGAAGTTGCCGCGGCCCACACAAGAGCCGGATCACAGGCCAGGCGCCGCCTCACAACGATATATCTCAGCCGCCCGGCCGAGCAGGAGAACAGAAACAGCTCCTATCGATGCCTCTCGCCGCGGGGATTCAGGATTCGGTTTCGAAGTGCAGGTAGGATTCGATAACCTGCAGAATTATGCCGGATTATAAAGCTTGCCCGGCAGAGCCCACTACAGTGCAGCCATCTTGCAGCCGGCCAAGCCACGCCCCCACACGTGCTCACATTTTAACTGTTTCACTTGTGCACGTGTTGGGAAAAGTTACAAAATGTGAAGCGGAAAAAGTTTCGATTTCGAACCTAACACGTATAAGGTCCTTAATATGTACATACGTTGGAGAGCTTAAAAACTGTTACCCGGAAAACCGTGTAATTTCCATTCTCATGATTAAATACATTTATTGATTGCCGTAATTCTAAATAGAAGACATAAAAAAAAAAGATCTATCAGAATAGAAGGAAAAAAAAAACGTGATAATATTTCTCATCACTATGGTTTTAAATTTAAAAAATGTGAGCATTTGTAAAGCGGACAGCTAACCCTGGAAAGGTGTGCCGGCGCTCGGGGGCATCGGAAAGATTAAGGAAGGTGTTGCCCACAGTGACATAGTGGTGGGCTAACGTGCCGCTGGAGCCGGGAATCGAACTGTGAACGCTGTTGTTCGAAGTCAGGTATCATAGCTGCTCCGTCACACTTTTGCCACACTTATATGTTAATTAGTGCTAATTAAGTTTTAAACATTGTTAAATTATAACTTATAACAGACTACTGTTACAGTTAGTTTTTCACTACAAAAAGTATGCATGTCTTTTTAAAATTTAGTTAAAAGCAATATAGGTTTTAGGGACATTGTAGTTAGAAATTAGCATTTAAAAAACCTTTGAAATTCACTGAAAAAACCATAGGTTTCAGGGACGTTATAGTTAAAAATTAGCATTTAAAAACCATTGAAATTCACTGAAAAAACCATAGGTTTTACAGACGTTATAGTTAGAAATTAGCATTTAAAAAACCTTTGAAATTCACTGAAAAAACCATAGGTTTCAGGGGCGTTATAGTTATATATCGCAAAGAAATCCCAATGTCACGGCAGACACTCTGGCGCAACACACGGGCACAGACTCCAAAAGCTGATGTGAAAACAGGATGGTAGTTTATTCACACATCAAGAAAAGGTCCAACATGACGCGTTTCGGCTGCCAGACATGCAGCCTTGATCACATAGCGCTATGGGCGGACATGTGCAGTATATATACAGGTGAATGTGGTTTGCATGTAGTAGTCTGATTGCTATGTCCATTGTCATGAGTAAGCATTTTACTACAGCTAGCGCCAAAAGTCATGCGTGTCATTTTACTGCAAGCAGGAAAACGAGCTCCTAGTGACATGACAAGGCATAGAAACAACAGGAAAAACAGACTATGCAAAAATAAAGACAAAATCCTGTGGTGGCGAAATTAATTCCAAATGCAATACATGCACGAGAAAAACACCCAACTTTCTGGCTATTACGCGGCCTGAGTAGACAAACATTTCAATCTGTTCGTGTTTATCAGAATATGGTGCGATGAAGGTGTCAGCCTTCTATCGTATGCTGGCGTGTGGCGTGCTTAAGTCCCTATGACTCTGGTTTAGGCTCATAAAGTCTCAGCCTCGGGGGTCCTGGGATGACCCTGCCAGTTAATTAGAAAATGAAAGACCGTGCCAGGAGCCTTGGAGGTGAAAAATCGGGGCTGAAATAATGCGTGCGCCAAAGATGTCAGATTGTCTGAGAGTACTGTCTGCTGCGCAAGCCTCTGTGTTGTGTGCTACAATACATCGTCCTGGCAACATGGGGCCCAGAAGCAAGCAACCAACGGGACAAAGGTAAGCGGCTACTACAAAGCAAAATTGTGAAGGGAACGCACATGGTGAGAGTGGTGGAGAGGGTGTGCATAGGGGAGAGTGGATGAGACGTGCGTGAAAAGTGCACAGTGAATTAATAGGTGAAAATAACAACCTGAATTAAAAATCTTCTCCAATCCAAAAGACTTGTGGTTAAAAATATCTATATGCCATGTTGTGACTATAGGTAACATGTGCATACAAGTCAAGGAGAACCTTAATATCCTTTATGTGTGGATCTAGTCAGCCTAACCTAAAGTGTATGGCGACAAAGGCGAGCGTGTTACAGATAATGTGCATGTAATCAGTTGCAAGCGACAAATTTACAAAATAGCTGCTTAAATGCAAGACGTCAAACAAGTACATCAATAACATTAGAGTAAACTGAGTGGAAAAAGAAACATGCTCAGTCAAACATATGTTACCTACAGGACAACAGATGTGACAGACCTCTAGTCCTAGGTGCCTGGATAGCAGCACCCCTGGTGAATACATATACTGGTAGGTTCACAGAAAGTGGTATAGGTCCTCACTGGTGTTGAGGCCCGCTGGCGCCTTGGTGATGAATTGCAAAATGTATTTACTTTCCATTTGCCGTAACAGCTTCTCCCTGTTACCTCCCCTTCTGAGTGTTGGAATGCAGTCAATAACCGAGTACCTCAGATGTTCAAGGTTATTGTGATGTGTCTCCTTGAAGTGTCTGGCCACCGGGTATGTGGGGTCACTATTCACAATGGCTCTGAGGTGTTGTAGGATGCGCATGTGTACTGCTAGCTTGGTACTCCCGATGTAGCGGAGACCACAATCACATTCCAGAATGTAAATGGCATACTCTGTTCTGCATGTTAGGTGGTGTTTGATGATGAGAGGTGTCAGTCTGAATGTGGAATCTAGTTGTGTTATGTTTTTCCCAAATTTGCATGCCCTACAACTGTTACACTTGAAGAACCCTTTCCTGTCAGATAACCAGTTTGCTGTGCTCTTAATTTCTGGGCTATTTCTGACGAGAGCATCATGCATGGATCTGGCCCGTTTATATGTGATGTCTGGGTAAGGAGCAACTAGAGGGCCCAGGGTTGGGTCAGACCTAATGATTCCCCAATGTCTGTTGATGACTGATTTGATAGCCCTCACTTCAGTGTTGTGGGTGATGATAAGCCTCGTGCTGACTGTCTGTGTGTTCTCACTAGTCGGGATACTGTTATTTTCTAGTTCGACGGTGCCTCCTCTAGAGGGATGCCCTACCTACGCTGGGGATATTAGGATCACTCTCTACACTAGGTCCCCCGGTTCCCTTGAGGAGTGCCTCTCGAGGTTGTGCATTAGCTCTTTTCATGGCTTTGTTGATATTAGCTGTGGAATATCCTCGTGTACTGAATCTGTTAGCTGCCTCCTTTTGACATATCAACAGATCTGTGGGGGAACTACAGATCCTCCGTAGCCTAAGCATTTCTCCGTAGGGGATGCTTGCTATTAAGTGCCTGGGGTGGAAGCTGGAGGCGTGCAGGACAGAATTACCTGCCGTGGGCTTTCTGTGAAGTTTGGAGTGCATGATGTCATTGGATATGTACAAAGTAACGTCACGAAATTCAATGGAAGTGTTGCTGATGTTTGCATTGAATTCTAGATTCAAGGTGTTGTTGTTGATCTCAGTGATGAACATGTTGGCACTCTCAGTGTTACCTTTCCAGATTAAAAAAACATCATCGATGTACCTCAGCCAGGTGATGATGTTGTCCTGCCAAGCCTTGTTATGTTCTCCCTTGAGGACCTGTTCCTCCCACCACCCCACATGGAGACATGCATAGCTGGGTGAGAAACAGGCCCCCATGGCTACTCCCCTAAGCTGTTGGTACACTGCTTTGTTGAATAGAAAGTAGTTGTGTGTGAGACACCAGTGAATGAGCTTGAGGAGCATGGCATTATGGTTATGACATTGTATAGGTCTTTTGTCTAGGAAGTGTTTGCAGGCATCCAACCCATCATTATGATGAATGCTAGTGTACAAAGACGTGATATCAAGTGAAATTAAAAGATAATCGTTGTGCCATGGAATGTCTTTGATTTTACACAGAAAGTCACTGGTATCCTTGATGTAAGAGGGCTGACTAGAGACAAGGTCCTGGAGAAAGAAGTCTACATATTTTGATATGTTTTCACACATACTCTTTCTTGCCGAGATGATGGGGCGACCTGGAATCGGGAAGGAGTTTTTGTGAACCTTGGGAAGGAAATACAGGAAAGGCAAGACAGGTGATTCAGTGCTGAGAAAAGCGGTTTCCTCCTTGCTCAACAGTCCTTGTGTCCTGTAGCCATTTAGAAGCTTCCTTAATTCTTTGTTCCTGCTTGCCACTTCTTTGTGATTTGATATTTTGTAGCAGCCTTGATCCAATAGATGTCTGTTGGCCTCCTCGAGGTACAACTGCCTTGGCCAAAGCACGATATTGCCCCCTTTATCAGACTTATTGATTATCACTTCAATTTCATTTTGAAGTTTGGTCATGAGTCTGTGATATTTTAGGTTTTGTTTGTTAAGTCTGGCAGATTTTCTTGCAGTCTTAAGGTGCAGTGCTGTGAGTTCATCAATAATCACATCGTTGTATACATCAATAGCATCTTTTGGCATCATTGGTGTAAAGGTGGAATGTGGCTTAAAAGGACTAGGTATTCTTGTTTGTATTGTGATTCCTTTGTTAAGGCAAAGTTGCTGTGTGTTAATGGGGGCGTCGGGAGTTGCTAGTTCAGTCATAGTGCGGATGACAGCGATATCAGAGACTGAAAGGGTAGCATCCATTGGCGCATTGCTTGATACCATCTCCTGATCAGTTCTGGTGCCTTGTTTCAATTTGAAGAATTTTAGTAGTTTTAGTTTTCTAATAAATTTGAACACATCAATGCGTGTACTGCTGTAGTCAAAACTGCTCTCGGGGCAAAAAGTGAGGCCCAGCGAGAGAAGTTGTTTTTCTGCCTCAGTGAGATTGATGGTGCTGAGGTTAATGATGGCTTTAGTGTCCGCATTTACTTGCGCCTCCAGTTTCCTCGCCTCTTGATGTTTGATTGCGGTTTTTCTGCATTTTCTTCTTTCACGCCGCCTGCGGTTCCTTCGGCGCCTTGTTTCTTTGGCGGTCTCGGCCGCAGGGTTTGTCTCCGGTCGAAGACTAAAAAATTCATCTCGTCCCCCAGGCCAATGTCCGATGCGCAGGCTTCATTACTTCCTCGCCATCTTCCTCCGTCATCTGAGTCAGTGCCCGACTCCGCTAATGAGCTCATGTCCGACATTGAGGTTGATTCTGCTCCCTCTCCAATCGTTGTCGGTTGGTCTTGTGCTTTATGAATTGGTTTGTTGAGTCTTTGTTTCCTGATCGTGTCATATTTGCGAGCGAAAGTGAAGATTTGGCCGCACTCGTAGTCTTGCTTGTCACGGGCAAACTTGAAAATTTTTCTTGCTTTGATCGTATCCTCATGTTTTTTGAGGCGTGCATTTATTTCTTCTTTGCCCTTGGAAATCTCTTCTTTTTGCTCTAATTGTTCGAGTTCTTGGTTAATACGTTCTATTTCTTTTTGTGTTTTGACTTGGTCAATTTCCGCATATTTGATAAGAATTATGACTAATCGCATGGATGCATCCAAGTTACTGATCGCCCATTCCTTCAGCATGTCAGGGTTGGGATTATCGAAACTCGGCACCAACATGATTCTCATGATTCTCAAGCCGCGCGGGACGCGTCCGGCTTCTTGATATTTTTGTAGTGACTTAGCCTCCCACCATTTGGTGATTTCGGTTCGCATTTCGGTTCACATTAGTTTCTCTAGTGTTTTAAGTTTGACTTTGAAATTGTCGCTGCTTGCACCAGTGTTTGTGTCTCCACGCTTTGTCTGATTTGAAATTGTGGGTAGGTTCTCAAATAGAGCTTCAGCAGCTGCTTCCCTCTCTCGCAGCGCTTCGTTGGACATGATGTGGAAATATAATACTGGATGTGGTACCTGCCAAGCGAATATAAGCGTGAATGCTATATATATATATATATATATATATATATATATATATATATATATTGTTTTTCAAAGGCTCTGCAATGGAAAAGCACTCGACAGCAGGTAAGAAGAATGCTTCATTTATTTGCATGTATATATATATATATATTCACTGAAAAAACCATAGGTTTCAGGCACGTTATAGTTAGAAATTAGCATTTAAAAAACCTTAGAAATTCACAGAAAAAAACATAGGTTTCAGGGACGTTATAGTTAGTTGGACATTTTACTCGTACAAAACCATAGAAATTCCACCGTTATAGTTAGTTCAGCTAACTATAACTCTCGCCCCGCAATGCACTGCTGATGACGTCACATATTACATCATTCATGACATGGTCAGTGACATCACTGATGATATCACTGATGACATCTCAAATGGCATCACTGATGATATCACTGATGACATCATCCAGTGACTGTGTGTTTCTTTAAAGTTTAAATATGTATTATATATATGCCAAGGTGTATTGAAGAATGAGTGGGTGTATAAGTGTCTGGATGGAGGATTTAGTAGGTGCGTGACTGACTGTTTAAGTGAGTGATTACATGTGTCTTACTGAATGCATGGGTTAGTGACTAAACTGTGTGAATGTCTGTATCAGTCTGTCTGTTGTTGTATAAGCTGCTGCATGGGTTGGTCAGTAGCTACATGAGTGTCTATATGGGTTATCGATTGGTTGCCTGAGTATTTGTATGGGTGCCTGAGTGTGTGTGTGGGTGGGTGGGAGGTGTGTGACTCTGTGCATAGATGTTTGAGTGGTTGATTCACTGGGTGTATGGGTTCAAGATTGCATGTGGAAACAGCTGTATGGGTGGGTGAGTGTGTGTATGGGTGTGTTGGTGAGTGAATGGATGTCAGTGGTACATGTCCAAGTAACTACATATGTAAAAGGCAGTGTATTTGAGAGTTGGAGTATATAAATGACTATACGTGAGAGTCAGTGATTGTGAGAGTGGCTGTATGGATGAGTGTGTACTTGTATCAGTGATTGTATAAGAGAGTAAGTATGCATTTGTTTCTGTTTGAATAAGTGATGTGGTGTGTATATAACTGTATAGGTCAGTAAATGGAAGTGTGATTGATTCTTTGCATGACTGACTAGGTGTGTGAGTAACTCTGGATGAGTGGTGGTGTGTGAGTGTCTGTATAGGTGTATGAGTGCATATGATAGTGTTGTATTGATGAGTGACTGCATGTATGAGTGATTGTATGGGTGAATGAGTGGATGTGTGTGTAGACCTAGGACTCAGTGAGTGCATATGTAGTAACTGGTATTGGTGTGTCGATGGTTTCGAAAATGGTAGTCTGTATTTTACAGTGGGTGTATCAAAAGTTATATTAGAGTGTGAGGAGGTGCATCAGATTTTCACGTGGATGATGTCATCAGTGATGTCATGTGAGATGTCATCAGTGATGTCATCAGTGATGTCACTGACCATGTCATGAATGATGTAATATGTGAAATCATCAGCAGTGCATTGCGGGGCGTGAGTTATAGTTAGCTGAACTAACTATAACGGCGGAATTTCTATGGTTTTGTACGAGTGAAATGTCCAACTAACTATAACGTCCCTGAAACCTATGGTTTTTTCAGTGAATTTCTAAGGTTTTTAAATGCTAATTTCTAACTATAACGTGCCTGAAACCTATGTTTTTTTCAGTGAATTTCAATGGTTTTTTAAATGCTAATTTCTAACTATAACGTCCCTGAAACCTAAGGTTTTTTCAGTGAATTTCAAAGGTTTTTTAAACGCTAATTTCTAACTATAACATAGCAGTCGCGTTTGCAGAGTGGTGGAGAAAGGTGAGCGTGGCCTTCAAACACCTTTTAGCAATCCCACTGTGTGGGATTTAGCGGAAGTAACAGGAGGGATAGTTAGCCCCCAACGTCAACCTTGAGGGCCAACTACCCCTTTTATTACCTCCAGTAAGTCCCACACAGCAGGATTGCTAACTTGTTATTGCAGGCCCCACCCCTCCCTGCAGCACTCTGCAAACGCGCCCCTGGCGTGTTCTAAGTTGGGGATTAAGTCCCCTTGAATCCTGAGGGTCCCTGGGGGCCAACTAGCCAACCAGGTACCTCCAGTAAGCGCCACAGAGCTGCGTTGCAGAGAGGTGTAAAAAGGGGCGTGGCCTCAACCACCTCTCTGCAACGCAGCTCTGTGGCGCTTACTGGAGGTACCTGGTGGGCTAATTGGCCCCCAGGGACCCTCAGGATTGAAGGGGACTTAATCCCCCAATTTACAATGTGTCAGGGGGCGCGTTTGCACACTTGCTATGTCAGGCCCTGCCTCCTCCCTGCACCACTGTGCAAACGTGCCCCCTGGCATGTTGTAAATTGGGGGATTAATTCCCCTTGAGTCCTGAGGGTCCCTGGGGGCCAACTAGCCCACCAGGTTCCTCCAGTAAGTGCCACAGAGCTGCGTTGCAGAGAGGTGTAAAAGGGGCGTGGCCTCGGAACATCTCTCTGCAACGCAGCTCTGTGGGCATACTGGAGGTACCTGGTGGGCTAGTTGGCCCCAGAGACCCTCAGTATTCAAGGGAATTAATTCCCCCAACTTACAACGCGCCAGGGGCGCATTTGCTGAGTGCTGCAGGGAGGAGGCGAAGCCTCTGGTGCAATGCCGTTTTTTTGTTTTTTTTTACAAGGGGGGCTGTGTGGCCCCTCTTCTTTTACATTATTTGGGGCCCTAGGGACCCCATCCCCCAGGACCTGCTCTTTTTTTTACATTTAAAAAAAAAACGGGAAGGGGGCTGCGCACCCCCCCTCCCAAGGCCAATTTTGGCCCCGGGGCATGGCCACATTTTTTTTTTGTTTGTTTTTTATTTTTTAAGGAGGGGGGCTGAGTGGCCCCCCTCCTTAGGCCTCTATTGGCCCTGGGGACCCCATCGCCCAGGGCTGTGCCTCTTTATTTATTTTTTTAACATTTTAATATTGAAGGGGGCCGCGTGGCCCCGCTCCTGGGCCACTTCTGGCCCCAGGGACCCCATCTCCCGGGCCGCCCCTTTGTGTTGGGGACGGTGGGGGAGCCCCAATGCCCCTTCGGTCACGCCGGCTGCCCGCCTCCTGCGGGAGCCGGCATTGCTTTTGAGCAAGGGGAGCTGCTGACATGCAATCCTGCTCTGCTTCATTGTAGCAAGAGCAGGTTTTCCTCTCTCTCTCTCTGTCAGTCAGTATCTCACTCAGTCAGTCAGTATCTCCCTCTGTCAGTCAGTCTCTCTCTCTGTCAGTCAGTCTCTCTCTCAGTGAGTCAGTCTCTCTCTTAGTCAGTCAGTCTCTCTCTTAGTCAGTCAGTCTCTCTTTGTCAGTCAGTCTCTCTAAGTCAGTCAGTCTCTCTCTCAGTCAGTCAGTCTCTCTCTGTTAGTCAGTCACTCTATCTCAGTCAGTCAGTCTCTCTGAGTCAGTCAGTCTCTATCTCTGTCAGTCAGGCTCTCTCAGTCAGTCAGTCTTTCTCCCTGTCAGTCAGTCTCTCTCTCTGTCAGTCAGTCTTTCTCTTTCTCAGTCTCTCTCTCTCTCAGTCAGTTAGTCTCTCTCAGTCAGTCAGTATCTCAGTCAGTCAGTCTCTCAGTCAGTCTCTCTCTCTCAGTCAGTCAGTCTCTCTCACTCAGTCAGTCTCTCTCAGTCAATCAGTCTCTCTCAGTCAGCCTCTCTCTCTGTCAGTCTGTATCTCTCTCTCTCAGTCAGTCAGTCTCTCTCTCAGTCAGTCAGTCTCTCTCTCAGTCAGTCCGTCTCTCTCAGTCAGTCAGTCTCTCTCAATCAGTCAGTCTCTCTCTCTGTCAATCAGTCTCTCTCTCAGTCAGTCAGTCTCTATCTGCCAGTCAGTCTCTCTCTGTCAGTCAGTCTCTCTCTCAATCAGTCAGTCTCTCTCTCAGTCAGTCAGTCTCTCTCAGTCAGTCAGTCTCTCTGTCAGTCAGTCTCTCTCAGTCAGTCAGTCTCTCTGTCAGTCAGACTCTCTCAGTAAGTCTCTCTCTCTCTGTCAGTCAGTCTCTCTCTGTCAGTCAGTCTCTCTCTCTCTCTGTCAGTCTCTCTCTCTGTCAGTCTCTCTCTCTGTCAGTCTCTCTCTCTCTCAGTCAGTCTCTCTGTCAGTTAGTCTCTCTCTGTCAGTCAGTCTCTCTCTTAGTCAGTCAGTCTCTCAGTCTCTCTCTCTGTCAGTCTCTCTCTCTCTCTGTCAGTCTCTCTCTGTCAGTCAGTCTCTCTCTCAGGCTCTCTCTCTCTGTCAGTCTCTCTCTCTCTCAGTCAGTCTCTCTCAGTCAGTCAGTCTCTCTCTCTGTCAGTCAGTCTCTCAGTCAGTCAGTCTCTCTCTCTGTCAGTCAGTCTCTCTCTCAGTCAGTCTCTCTCTCAGTCATTCAGTCTCTCTCTCAGTCAGTCTCTCTCAGTCAGTCACTCTCAGTCAGTCAGTCAGTCTCTCTCTCAGTCAGTCAGTCTCTCTCTCTGTCAGTCAGTCTCTCTCTCTGTCAGTCAGTCTCTCTGAGTCGGCCAGTCAGTCTCTCAGTCAGTCAGTCTCTCTCTCCTAGTCAGTCAGTCTCTCTCAGTCAGTCAGCTCTCTCTCAGTCAGTCTCTCTCACTCAGTCAGTCTCTCGCTCTGTCAGTCAGTCTCTCTCTGTCAGTCAGTCTCTCTCTGTCAGTCAGTCTCCCTGAGTCAGTCAGTCTCTCTGAGTCAGTCAGTCTCTCTCAGTCAGTCAGTCTCTCTCTCATTCAGTCAGTCTCTCTCTCAGTCAGTCTCTCAGTCAGTCAGTCTCTCTCTCAGTCAGTCTCTCTCTCTCTGTCAGTCAGTGTCTCTCTCTCTCTGTCAGTCTCAGTCAGTCAGTCTCTCTCAGTCAGTCAGTCTCTCTGTCAGTCAGTCTCTGTCAGTCAGTCTCTCTGTCAGTCAGTCAGTCTCTCTCTCAGTCAGTCAGTCTCTATTTCTGTAAGTCTCAGTCAGTCAGTCTCTCTCTCTGTCAGTCTCTCTCAGTCAGTCTCTCTCAGTCAGTCTCTCTCAGTCAGTCTCTCTCTCTCAGTCAGTCTCTCTCTCTCTCATTCATTCTCTCTCTCTCTCAGTCAGTCTCTCTGTCAGTCAGTCTCTCTCTCATTCAGTCAGTCTCTCTCTCTCTCGGTCAGTCTCAGTCAGTCACTCTCTTAGTCAGTCTCTCTCTCAGTCAGTCACTCTTTTGTATTTGTATTTGTCAGTCAGTCAGTCTCTCTCTCAGTCAGTCAGTCTCTATTTCTGTAAGTCTCAGTCAGTCAGTCTCTCTCTCTGTCAGTCTCTCTCAGTCAGTCTCTCTCAGTCAGTCTCTCTCAGTCAGTCTCTCTCTCTCAGTCAGTCTCTCTCTCTCTCATTCATTCTCTCTCTCTCTCAGTCAGTCTCTCTGTCAGTCAGTCTCTCTCTCATTCAGTCAGTCTCTCTCTCCCTTGGTCAGTCTCAGTCAGTCTCTCTCAGTCAGTCAGTCTCTCTGTCAGTCAGTCTCTCTCTGTCAGTCAGTCTCTCTCAGTCAGTCAGTCTCTCTCTCTCTGTCAGTCTCTCTCTCTGTCAGTCTCTCTCTCTGTCAGTCTCTCTCTCTCTCAGTCAGTCTCTCTGTCAGTTAGTCTCTCTCTGTCAGTCAGTCTCTCTCTTAGTCAGTCAGTCTCTCAGTCTCTCTCTCTGTCAGTCTCTCTCTCTCTCTGTCAGTCTCTCTCTGTCAGTCAGTCTCTCTCTCAGGCTCTCTCTCTCTGTCAGTCTCTCTCTCTCTCAGTCAGTCTCTCTCAGTCAGTCAGTCTCTCTCTCTGTCAGTCAGTCTCTCAGTCAGTCAGTCTCTCTCTCTGTCAGTCAGTCTCTCTCTCAGTCAGTCTCTCTCTCAGTCATTCAGTCTCTCTCTCAGTCAGTCTCTCTCAGTCAGTCACTCTCAGTCAGTCAGTCAGTCTCTCTCTCAGTCAGTCAGTCTCTCTCTCAGTCAGTCAGTCTCTCTCTCAGTCAGTCAGTCTCTCTCTCTGTCAGTCAGTCTCTCTCTGTCAGTCAGTCTCTCTGAGTCGGCCAGTCAGTCTCTCAGTCAGTCAGTCTCTCTCTCCTAGTCAGTCAGTCTCTCTCAGTCAGTCAGCTCTCTCTCAGTCAGTCTCTCTCACTCAGTCAGTCTCTCTCTCTGTCAGTCAGTCTCTCTCTGTCAGTCAGTCTCTCTCTGTCAGTCAGTCTCCCTGAGTCAGTCAGTCTCTCTGAGTTAGTCAGTCTCTCTCAGTCAGTCAGTCTCTCTCTCATTCAGTCAGTCTCTCTCTCAGTCAGTCTCTCAGTCAGTCAGTCTCTCTCTCAGTCAGTCTCTCTCTCTCTGTCAGTCAGTGTCTCTCTCTCTGTCAGTCTCAGTCAGTCAGTCTCTCTCAGTCAGTCAGTCTCTCTGTCAGTCAGTCTCTGTCAGTCAGTCTCTCTCTCAGTCAGTCAGTCTCTCTCTCAGTCAGTCAGTCTCTATTTCTGTAAGTCTCAGTCAGTCAGTCTCTCTCTCTGTCAGTCTCTCTCAGTCAGTCTCTCTCAGTCAGTCTCTCTCAGTCAGTCTCTCTCTCTCAGTCAGTCTCTCTCTCTCTCATTCATTCTCTCTCTCTCTCAGTCAGTCTCTCTGTCAGTCAGTCTCTCTCTCATTCAGTCAGTCTCTCTCTCTCTCGGTCAGTCTCAGTCAGTCACTCTCTTAGTCAGTCTCTCTCTCAGTCAGTCACTCTTTTGTATTTGTATTTGTATTTATTGAGTTTTATATAGCGCTGGCTAGACCCGGAGGTATCAAAGCGCTTTACATAAGGAACAACAGCAAGTTACAACATTAATTAATTTAAACATTTTTCACGGAAATTTCAAAGTGAATGATAAATCATAGGAGGCAGAGAGGGAGTAGGGGATAAGAATATGAGTAAAGGGATAGGTGGGGAGGGGAGGAGGGAACCTGAGGGGGAGGGGTAAAGGCATAACAGGCGAAAAGAGAAAAACGACTCAAGAGTTAAGGAATCATAGCGATTAACATAAGGTCGGGGTACAGTAATTTAAAGACAGAGTAGCATGAAATTAGCAAGGATAGTGGAAGAATCCAAAGGTAGAGGGGGACAAAAGTGGTGTTATGAGCGAGGGTGCGGGGATAGGAGGGAGCCAGGGGGGGGTGGAGTAAGGCAGACCAGAAAGAGGGAGAAATACGTTTGAGGATCGACAGGGTGAGAACGGAGGAAAAGGGGAAAGGACATAAGTTCAAACAAGATGGTGGGTCCAGGTCTGGGGAATCGGCGGTGATCAGCAACAAAATGGCGGGCAGGGCAAAAGTCAAAAAGACAAAAAGTCCAAAGATGCAAACCAGGGGGCATGAATTAATTGCAAAAAAGAAAAGAAGTCAAAGGAGGGTACGCAGTTCCAAAGTCGAAGGCGGGAGGAAGGGAGAAGAGGCGTGCAGAGGCTCAGGACCACCGGGACATCGGTTTTGGCAATCCGCCGGGCGTAGCTCCCGCACCCCCATACCTGGAAAGGGACTCTCAGGTCACAGAAGACGGAATCGAGGCTGAGTACATCTTAGCAGGCAGCCAGCATGGAGGAGGCAGTGAGGCAGCAGCGAGGGCTGGGAGAGCTAGTTGCCCCCAGATCTGCAGCCTGCAGGCGGGAACATGGGACCATCGGACCAAACAGTGCCGTGGCACTCACCTTTGACCCAGTAAACGCTGCAGGTGATTAAGCGACGGGGCAGGCAGTTACTTGCGACCTCGTGCGTAAAGGAACAGTCCGGAAGCGTGGAATCTCGTCCCCGATCAGTTCGCCGCCAACTGAAGCCTTCCGACGAAGATAGCGCTGCGTCAAGGCTGGTCCAAACATCAGCCATCCATGGGGACTTGTTCCGAGGGAGGCAGCAGAGGGAGAAAACAGCAGCAGCAGGACGGGAAATGCCATGTCCCGATGTCCAGCTGGGTAGGTGACAGCCGCGGGAGGACCCGGGCCGGACTCCTCAAAAGCCGAACCAAGCGGCTCCACTGGGCATCGGCCATGATGTCTCTATGTCCCGGAAGTATGGAATCTCGCCCCCGGTTCAATCCGTCACCATCCGGAGCCCTCCGATGTTGTCAGAGCTGGGCCAAAGCTGGTCAGACATCAGCATTCCGTGGCGATTTACTCTGAGGGAGGCAGCAGGGGCGGAAAATAGCAGCAGCAGGACGAGGGATGCCATGCCCCGATGGCACTCTCTCAGTCAGTCTCTCTCTCTGTCAGTCAGTCTCTCTCTCTCAGTCAGTCATTCTCTCTAAGTCAGTCAGTCTCTCTCAGTCAGTCAGTCTCTCTCTCTGTCAGTCTCTCTGTCAGTCGGTCTCTCTCTCTGTCAGTCAGTCTCTCTCTGTCAGTCTCTCTCTCAGTCAGTCTCTCTCTCAGTCAGTCAGTCTCTCTGTCAGTCAGTCTCTCTGTCTGTCAGTCTCTCTCTCTCAGTCAGTCTCTCTCTCTCAGTCAGTCAGTCTCTCTTTACCTCAGTCAGTCAGTATCTCTCTCTCTCAGTCAGTCAGTCTCTCTCTGTCTGTCAGTCTCTCTCTGTCAGTCTCTCTCTGACAGTCAGTCTCTCTCTCAGTCAGCCAGTCTCTCTCTCAGTCAGTCTCTCTCTCTCTGTCAGTCTCTTTCTCTGTCAGTCTCTCTCTCAGTCAGTCAGTCTCTCTGTTAGTCTCTCTCTGTCATTCAGTCTCTCTCTCTCTCTCTCTCAGTCAGTCTCTCTCTCAGTCAGTCTCTCTCTCTCTCTGTCGGTTTTTCTCTCTCTGTCAGTCTCTTTCTCTGTCAGTCTCTCTCTCAGTCAGTCAGTCTCTCTGTTAGTCTCTCTCTGTCAGTCAGTCTCTCTTTGTCAGTCAGTCTCTCTCTCAGTCAGTCAGTCTCTCTCTCTCTCTCTACAACATACCTTAGAAAGATTGCCAATATCTCTGGCTAAACACTTATAAGGTCCCAACGGCGAGACCTATTGGCGATGCCAATACTTGTTTTGTCTTTTCTCTTCCGGATTCGCGCACCCAGCGCGAATTCACATGTTTCTTAAAATGTTTTTGCGCTGGGTGTCCTTGTGGGACCCCCTGAGCAGGCCTAGGGGGTCAGGATGTTCCTACCCTGCCCCATTTTCTTGTTTTTCAGCTTTGTTTAACTGTTTTCTTATGACTCTGGTTCAACCTAGTCCCAAGATGGCTGCCAGCATTTCCTGGATGAAGTGCTGACAGCCAATCAGATTTCACAATGACATGTGTGGTTAGGCTCCGCCCAGATATCGATATTTCTTTTTCCTTTAATATTTCAAAAACTACTGAATGGATTTACACCATTTAACAATAAGGACTCTTTCTGAACCAAGACCTACCTTTTTGCCAAATTTGGTGTAATTCCGTTCAGCAGTTCGGGCTGTAGCTTTGTCTAAAGTTTCCTATGGAAAATAACATGGGGAAAACTCGTTTTGGGACCCCCTTTTTTCTCGGCCCCTGCTTCGCGAATCACCCCGAAACTTTCAAGACAGGAGCTGACCGGAGCTGATCACTAGTTTTGAAAATTTCGCAAAGATTCATCAACGGGCGCTAAAGTTACTGGGAAAACAAAAAACGCTTTTCCTATGGAAACTAGGTCCTAACTATAACTACCTACTGGTGACTGCCATTAGGTAATATGTATGTGTGTATATATATATATATATATATATATATATATATATATATATATATATATATATATATCTATCTATGGCGGTCGCCAGTAGATAGTTATAGTTAGGACCTATTTTCCATAGGAAATCTGCAACATTCTATTTGAAATAACGTTGGCGCCGGTTGACGAATCTTCGTGAAAGTTTCCAACTTGTTGGGGTGCTCCGGTCCGCTCCTATCCTGAAAGTCTCGGGGTGATTCGTCAAGCGGGGGCCGATAAAAAAAGGGGGTCCCAAAACATGTTTTCCCCATTCATTTTTCCATAGGAACCTTTAGTCGCAGCTACAGCCCGAACTGCTGAACGGAATTACACCAAATTTGGCAAAGAGGTAGCCCTTGGTTCAGACTCGTGCCTTTTGCTTAAATGGTGTAAATCCGTTCAGTAGTTTCTGAGAAATCTGAAAAAGAAAACACATATATATCTGGGCGGAGCCTAACCACACATGTCATCGTGAGATCTGATTGGCTGTCAGCACTTCATCCTGGAATTGCTGGCAGCCATCTTGGGACCAAAATAAATGATAGTACCCCATTGAAATGCATTGTAGTGAATCGAAGATTTTGAGGGTTACCAAAAGGAGAAATATAAAGGGTGATAACAGACTTTAGTTACATTAGAATTCATTTGTTGATGGTACCATACTAATTTCAGGAATTGTGGTGTGTTCTAACTAAGGTGATTTTACCCTGTGAAAAACCTTCTGCTGGGATATCATGAATCATGTTTGAGAGAACTATTTTCACATGCTTGTCCCATAGAGTTTTGGAAGGTGCTCCAGAAGCTAAAATGAGAGCAAATTTTCTGTAAATTCACATTATCTTTCTCATTCTTGTGAGAATGAAGTCTGACATTCTCAGTAAAACATGTACATCCAACAAGGGCAGAGACTGTCAGTTGATTCCTTTGTGTTCTACTGCAGCTTCCCAGAGTGTTCTAAAGAACAACTAGAGTGCTAACAGCCTTACTTATGGCACAAGTATGGCACACCTGAAGCCATCTTGATTGGAATAAACTGGTAACACTTAAAACATTTAATTTAAAAAGGAACAAAATGACGGGGTTCATTTTGTCATAGAAATTATGGTTAGTGCTGTAGAAAGAAAAATTAGGACATGTTTTAAGTGAGATCTCAAATATCTTCCTGTTATATTTCAACAGGAGCAGCCTGTCAGTTGATGCCTTTGTGTTCTACTGCAGCTTCCCAGAGTGTTCTAAAGAACAACTAGAGTGCTAACAGCCTCACTTATGACAAAAGTATGGCACACCTGAAGCCATCTTGATTGGAATAAACTGGTAACACTTAAAACATTTAATTTAAAAGGAACAAAATGATGGGGTTCATTTTGTCATAGAAATTATGGTTAGTGCTGTAGAAAGAAAAATTAGGATATGTTTTAAGTGAGATCTCAAATATCTTCCTGTTATATTTCAACAGGAGAAGCCTGTCAGTTGATGCCTTTGTGTTCTATTGCAGCTTTCCAGAGTGTTCTAAAGAACAACTAGAGTGCTAACAGCCTTACTTATGACAAAATGATGGCACACCTGAAGCCATCTTGATTGGAATAAACTGGTAACACTTAAAACATTTAATTTAAAAAGGAACAAAATGATGGGGTTCATTTTGTCATAGAAATTATGGTTAGTGCTGTAGAAAGAAAAATTAGGACATGTTTTAAGTGTGATCTCAAATATCTTCCTGTTATATTTCAACAGGAGCAGCCTGTCAGTTGATGCCTTTGTGTTCTACTGCAGCTTCCCAGAGTGTTCTAAAGAACAACTAGAGTGCTAACAGTCTTACTTATGACAACATTATGGCACACCTGAAGCCATCTTGATTGGAATAAACTGGTAACTCTTAAAACATTTAATTTAAAAAGGAACAAAATGAGGGGGTTCATTTTGTCATAGAAATGATGGTTAGTGCTGTAGAAAGAAAAATTAGTGCTAAAACACTACCCCCCAGCACGACACCCTATACTACCCAAACATAACTGCACTACCCTAAACCCTAAAACACTACCACCAGCACGACTCCCTACACTACCCAAACACCACTGCACTACACTGAACACTAAATATACCCCCAGAATGACCTCCCACACTACACAAACACCACTGCACTACCCTAAACCCTAAAACACTACCCCCAGCACGACCCCCTACACTACCCAAACACCACTGCACTACCCTAAACCCTAAAACACTAACCCCAGCATGACCCCCTACACTACCCAAACACCACTGCACTTCCCCATACCCTAAAACACAACCCCCTACACTACACAAACACGACTGCACTACCCTAAACCCTAAAACACTACCCACAGCATGACCCCCTTCATTACACAAACACCACTGCACTAACATAAACCCTAAAACACTACCCCCAGCACGACTCCCTACACTACCCAACACCACTGCACTACCCTAAACCCTAAATCTACCCCCAGCACAACCCCTACACTACCCAAAGACCACTGCACTACCCTAAACCATAAAACACTACTCCCAGCATGACCCCCTACACTACACACACCACTGCACTACCCTAAACCCTAAAACACTACCCCCAGCACGACTCCCTACACTACCCAACACCACTGTACTACCCTAAACCCTAAATCTACCCCCAGCATGACCCCTACACTACCCAAACACCACTGCACTACCCTAAACCATAAAACACTACACCCAGCATGACCCCCTACACTACTCAAACACCACTGCACTACCCTAAACCCTAAAACACTACCCCAGCACGACCCCCTACACTACCCAAACACCACTGCACTACCCTAAACCCTAAAACACTACCCCCAGCACAACCCCCTACACTACTGCACTACCCTAAACCCTAAAACACTACCCCCAGCACGACCCCCTACACTACCCAAACAACACTGCACTACCCTAAACCCTAAAACACTACCCCCAGCACGACTCCCTACAACACCCAAACACCACTGCACTACCCTAAACCCTAAATCTACCCCCAGCATGACCCCTACACTACCCAAACACCACTGCACTACCCTAAACCATAAAACACTACCCCCAGCATGACCCCCTACACTACACAAACACCACTGCCCTAAACCCTAAAACACTACCACCAGCATGACCCCTACACTACTCAAACACCACTGCACTACCCTAAACCCTAAAACACTACCTCAGCACGACCCCCTACACTACCCATACACCACTGCACTGCCCTAAACACTAAAACACTACCCCCAGCACAACCCCCTACACTACTGCACTACCCTAAACCCTAAAACACTACCCCCTGCACGACCCCCTACACTACCCAAACACCACTGCACTACCCTATACCCTAAAACACGATTCCCTACACTATACAAACATGACTGCACTACCCTAAACCCTAAATATCTACCCACAGCAAGACCCCTTCACTACAAAAACACCACTGGACTGCCCTAAACCCTAAAACACTACCCTAGCACTACCCCCTACACTACGCAAGCACCACTGCACTAACATAAACCCGAAAACACTACCCCCAGCACAACCCCCTACACTACACAAACACCACTGCACTACCCTAAACCCTAAAACACCCCCAGCACGACTCCCTACACTACCCAAACAACACTGCACTACCCTAAACCCTAAATCTACCCCAGCACGACCCCTACACTACCCAAACACCACTGCACTACCCTAAACCATAAAACACTACCCCCAGCATGACCCCCTACACTACACAAACACCACTGCACTACCCTAAACCCTAACACTACCACCAGCATGACCCCTACACTACTCAAACACCACTGCACTACCCTAAACCCTAAAACACTACCCCAGCACGACCCCTCACACTACCCATACACCACTGCACTACCCTAAACCCTAAAACACTACACCCAGCACGACCCCCTACACTACTGCACTATCCTAAACCCTAAAACACTACCCCCAGCACGACCCCTACACTACCCAAACACCACTGCACTACCCTAAACCCTAAAACACTACCCCCAGCACGACCCTCTACACCACCCAAACACCACTGCACTACCCTAAACCCTAGAAAAGAAACCCCACCCCATGCCCAATCCCTCTTACCTCTCACTCCTCATGGTTCCTCTCTCCTCGTGGTTCCTGCTTCACGTCATCTCTGAGGGGCGGTGCACGTCATTGTGAGGAAACGGAACAGCCTCTTTCCTTACAACGACGTGGATCGTCTACATGTTTTTTAGAACGCATGGTCATTTACCATACATACCTTTACAACAAAATTCGTTGTAAAGGCATGTGTGGTAAATGACCATGCGTTCTAAAAAAATGCGTAGTAATGACTTCGCGATGTACAACGCATGCGTGGTAATGCATGCTTTTTAATGGTATCGCAAAGTAAAAAAGTCGTTGTAACGGCTGTTTAGCGATCAAAGCTGGCCTCTGTTCTTCAGTGAGATGTTTATTTGATTAATTAGGAGGAAGGAATGTGTTTTTTTTACCAAAAAGTGCATTCCCGGCTGTTGTATTGTGAAAGTGTCCCCGTGGCCTGGTTTCACTTCCGGTGAGAGAGTGGAAGAGTCTGTATGGATCTAAAGGAGTTCTGTTGTTGGACGGGGCCGGCGCGACATGTCATCAGAAAACATAGATAATGGAAAGCGTCCTCCCTGAAGTGTAGCCATGAGAGGTCAACGAGTGTGCGTCCCACCGCAGTATGACCGTACCGCGTGACCCATGTGCCACCTCCAGGGTACGGGAGGCAGAAGCGGCATCGCAGGTCCTCTTGAAGACCGTTGTAGCACTAATTCTACATTTTGGTACTAGGGCATTTTAACTTCGTTGTTCCTGCCAGATACAAAGAGAAGATCCTGTGTTATTCAGTGCCCTCGTTGCCTTTTTTGTGGGTTGTGGTGCTTGTCACTTCGCTGCCCCGCCGGTGCACACGGCTGGGCACCCCACCTCATGTGCCATCTGCATGGCCTCTGCCCTCGGATCACTGGTTTCGGTTTCTGGAGTGGCAACATAAACAGTTGCTCCCAAAGGACTAGCCTGAACACTTAGGTGAATATCCCCTGCACCAGCAATCCACGGAAATTCTTTCCTAGCTCTCCCACGTCAACGAGCACGGCTCCGCTCGCGACACCGTATGATGTCATCGGAGCCATAAGAGGACCTCGTCGGCGTGCTGACGTCAGTTCCACCCATTTTTTCCGTGCCACCGAGGCAAACAGGGGACCGAGACATTTTCACACGTATACATAGTATAATAAATATATATATATTCACTGAAAAACCATAGGTTTCAGACACGTTATAGTTAGAAATTAGCATTTAAAAAACCTTAGAAATTCACTGAAAAAACCATAGGTTTCAGGCACGTTATAGTTAGAAATTAGCATTTAAAAACCTTAGAAATTCACTGAAAAAACCATAGGTTTCAGGGGCATTATAGTTAGTTGGACATTTCCATCGTACAAAACCATAGAAATTCCCCTGTTATAGTTAGTTCAGCTAACTATAACTCGCGCGCCCGCAATGCACTGCTGATGACGTCACATATTACATCACTCATGACATGGTCAGTGACATCACTCATGACATCACTGATGACATCTCAAATGACATCATCCAGTGAATGTGTGTTTTTCTGAAAATTAAATATGTTTTATATATGTATATCTCAAGGTCGATGGAAGAATAAATGGGTATATAAGTGTCTAAATGGATGATTTTTTTGTAAAATTGATTCTATAACTGACTAAGTGTATCTTAGTGAATACATTGGTTAGTGAGTAATGTTTAAATATGAAAATATCTGTATCAGTCTCTCACTTTGTGTATAAGTGGCTGCATGGGTTGGTGAGTAGCTACATGAGTGTCTATATGGGTGATTAGTTGGTTTTTGAGTATCAGTATGAGTGTCTGAGTGTCTGTATGGTTCGGTGGGGGTATTACTTAGTGCATAGATGCATGAATGAGTGACTCACTGTTTGTATGTGTTGAAGACAGCATGTGTGCAGGACTGTATAGGTGGATGAGTATGTGTATGGGTGTGTTAGTGAGTGAATGACTGTCTCAATAGTGTCGTTATGAGTAACTACATATGTTTTAAACTAGTATATGTGAGTATTGGTGTATATAAGTGAGTATATGTGAGAGTGAGAGATTGGAAGAGTTCCTGTACAAATAAGTAGGTGTTTCTATAAGTGATTGTTTAAGAGAGTAAGTATGTGTAAGTTTCTGTAGAAGTAAGTGTGGTAGTGTGTGTATAACTGTATATGCAAGTAAATGGATGTTTGATACTTTGTTTGCATGTGTGACTATGTGTGTGAGTAACTCTATGGATGAGTGGCGGTGTGTAACAGGATGTATAGGTGTATGAGTACATATGATGAGTGAGTACATGTATGAGTGACTGTATAGGGACTGTTGGTGAATGAGTGGATGTGTGTGTAGATCTTGGAATTACTGAATAGGTGTGTTGTAACTGGTATTGGTATGTCCATTGTTTTGAAAATGTTAGTTTGTATTTTTGAGTGTGTGTATCAAAGGTTATATTAGGGTGAGAGGAGGTCTGCCACTCTATCACAAGGATGATGTCATCCATCAGTGATGTCATCAGTGATGTCATTTGAGATGTCATCAGTGATGTCATGAGTGATGTCACTGACCATGTCATGAGTGATGTAATATGTGACGTCATCAGGAGTGCATTGTGGATGCGCGAGTTATAGTTAGCTGAACTAACTATAACGGGGGAATTTCTTTGGTTTTGTACGATGGAAATGTCCAACTAACTATAATGCCCCTGAAACCTATGGTTTTTCAGTGAATATATATATATATTCCTCCACAATAGCATATATATATATATATATATATTCCTCCACAATAGCACAGTTCAGGCTACAAACGGACGCACTCACGGATAGATTCTCTGCAATCACTTTATTGTGCAGACCCCCCCGCACCGACAGACGCGTTTCGGCGTAAAAGCCTTTTTCAATGTCTATATATATATATATATATATATATATATATATATATATATATATATATATATATTCGATTCGTCCTCCAGAGAAGCCTCTCACGGACCTAAAAGACGACAGCAGACCCCAGGTTCTTTGTGCAAATCCAATGCTGTTTATTAAAATGCCAGCAAGTCCGCCATTACGCGTTTCGACCCCCACTCGGGTCTTGATCACATGACGCATTGCATTATGGAGATACGACATTTAAAGTGATAGGTACCAGGAAATGACGACATGCAGTCAAAGTGCAAATGCATAGAAAGTATAGAGTTACTGTCAGCAGCATAGTACTACAGAAGAACTATATGTATGACAATATATGAATATATAAATATAAATATGTGCAAAGTTAGATGCGCCTTCAATAAATAAGCAAAAGTATATAAACACCATATAAATAAATAAATATACTGTTATGTGTTAAAAAGATTCTTATAAAACACACAGTGTGCAATCAGAAAATTCTGTTCTGTCTGTAATATACTTTCACCAAACTTTGTCCATGATTATGTTTATGCTGATGTTAAAAGCACAACCCCTGATTCTGCTGCCATTTAAAGTAAAGGATAATGCCCCAGTGGGCCTTCCCATATCTCCCAGCACCTTGCATGCATTGCAAATCCATGGTAAAAATATGTGCTAGAAAAATTGCAAAAATTATACAATAAATACAAAAAATACCAAAATTTTAAATTTCCAAGGCAAAATACTCAAATGTCTAAAATGTATACACTACAGCTGATCCCAATATACAGTACACATAAAAAATCCACATCATATTATCATTGCTTAACAGTTTTCTCCACTCAAAGACATGTATGAAAATCCGCACTGGCATTTAACCCTGTAGGAGATTTTGTGTCGAGTTCCAGTATGTACCTGGTTTCCAGGAGGCGCAATTTGGCCTCCCGGTTTCCACCTCGTTTGAGTGCTGGAACCGTATCTATTACATAATACTGGAGCAAAACAGGGTTACTCTCATGTTTTTGCTCAAAATGCCGCGCGACAGGGTAGGCCTGGTCTTTGCCACTGATTGCCCTTATGTGCTGGAGTATCCTCTTGTGGACCGGTAGCTTAGTGCTACCAATATACCTCAATCCACAAGGGCACTCCAGCACATAAACCGCAAATTCAGTCTTACATGTCAACCTCTTGTTTATCATAATCGGGTCAGACCTAAAAGGACTACTGTACTGAGTTCTGTTACATCCGAATTTACAAGCCTTACAACTGGAACATTTCCTAAACCCCTTGCACTGTGCCATCCAAGTGGTCGGAATCTGAATCTCAGGACTACTGCTCACAAGGGTACTGCTCATGGAAGGTGCTTTCCTAAAAGTCAAAGCTGGTTTCCTTGGAACTAACGAACCAATAATTGGATCCCCCTGTACCAAATTCCAGTTTCGGTAAAAGATCTTCCTAAGTTCCTGATGTTGACAGTTATACGTCAATATGACCCTAGGATTAATAGACATGGGCATCGTGTTCTCTGCCGTCTGCTTGATTCTCGGGTTAAAGCCTCCTTTCTAGACAGTCTCATAGTTTTATCCATGGCACTATCCAAAGCCTTATGTGCATAACCTCTCGCTAAAAATCTCTGCTTGCATTCTGCCTGCGCAACCCTGCATTCCAAATCCGTACTACAGATCCGCCTGATTCGCAGCATCTCCCCATATGGGATGCTGCGTATCAGGTGGGACGGATGGTGGCTAGTCGCATGCAAGACCGTATTGCCTGCAGTAGGCTTTCTGAACAATCTAGTGGCCAAATGCTCATGATCCACATGTATTTCAACATCTAAGAAGCACACAGATACGGCATTGATAGTAGATGTAAATTGGAGGTTGAGACAATTGTCATTTATACGATCTACAAATTCCTTAGCGCTTGACTCAGAACCCCTCCAAATAAAAAACAGATCATCAATGTAACGTAAATACACCGCTACATGTTGTTTCATTATCGCTTCACATTGTCCATAAAGGACCTGCTCCTCCCACAGCCCCATATGCAAACAAGCATAACTGGGGGAGAAGCAGGCCCCCATCGCATTTTCATTTTGTAAAATTGATTCTATAACTGACTAAGTGTATCTTAGTGAATACATTGGTTAGTGAGTAATGTTTAAATATGAAAATATCTGTATCAGTCTCTCACTTTGTGTATAAGTGGCTGCATGGGTTGGTGAGTAGCTACATGAGTGTCTATATGGGTGATTAGTTGGTTTTGAGTATCAGTATGAGTGTCTGAGTGTCTGTATGGTTCGGTGGGGGGTATTACTTAGTGCATAGATGCATGAATGAGTGACTCACTGTTTGTATGTGTTGAAGACAGCATGTGTGCAGGACTGTATAGGTGGATGAGTATGTGTATGGGTGTGTTAGTGAGTGAATGACTGTCTCAATAGTGTCGTTATGAGTAACTACATATGTTTTAAACTAGTATATGTGAGTATTGGTGTATATAAGTGAGTATATGTGAGAGTGAGAGATTGGAAGAGTTCCTGTACAAATAAGTAGGTGTTTCTATAAGTGATTGTTTAAGAGAGTAAGTATGTGTAAGTTTCTGTAGAAGTAAGTGTGGTAGTGTGTGTATAACTGTATATGCAAGTAAATGGATGTTTGATACTTTGTTTGCATGTGTGACTATGTGTGTGAGTAACTCTATGGATGAGTGGCGGTGTGTAACAGGATGTATAGGTGTATGAGTACATATGATGAGTGAGTACATGTATGAGTGACTGTATAGGGACTGTTGGTGAATGAGTGGATGTGTGTGTAGATCTTGGAATTACTGAATAGGTGTGTTGTAACTGGTATTGGTATGTCCATTGTTTTGAAAATGTTAGTTTGTATTTTTGAGTGTGTGTATCAAAGGTTATATTAGGGTGAGAGGAGGTCTGCCACTCTATCACAAGGATGATGTCATCCATCAGTGATGTCATCAGTGATGTCATTTGAGATGTCATCAGTGATGTCATGAGTGATGTCACTGACCATGTCATGAGTGATGTAATATGTGACGTCATCAGGAGTGCATTGCGGGCGCGCGAGTTATAGTTAGCTGAACTAACTATAACGGGGGAATTTCTTTGGTTTTGTACGATGGAAATGTCCAACTAACTATAATGCCCCTGAAACCTATGGTTTTTTCAGTGAATATATATATATATTCCTCCACAATAGCATATATATATATATATATATATTCCTCCACAATAGCACAGTTCAGGCTACAAACGGACGCACTCACGGATAGATTCTCTGCAATCACTTTATTGTGCAGACCCCCCCCCCCCGCACCGACAGACGCGTTTCGAGCGTAAAAGCCTTTTATTCAATGTCTATATATATATATATATATATATATATATATATATATATATATATATTCACTGAAAAAAACAAAGGTTACAGGGACATTATAGTTAGGCTCAGATTTCACTTTACAAAACCATACAAATTCAACAGTTATAGTTCCCTGGGCTAACTAAAACATTTGCCCCTGCAATGGACTGTTTATGACCTCACATATTACATCACTCATGATATGGTCAGTGACATCACTGAGGACATCTCAGATGACATCACTGAGTGTTACACATATATACTAAGGTATCACAAAAGTTAAATTAGTTTACTTTGTAAACTACTGATGAGTGATTCTATTTTAAAACATAAATTAGGTGAGTGCCTGTGTAACTGTATATCTCCGTGTGTGTGTATATGTCGCTGTATGGATGAATAAGTAGAAGTGTGAGTAGCTGTATGGGTGAGTACATGGCTGTGTGAGTGTCTGTATGGGTGAGTGAGTTGGTGCGTAAGTGATGTATGGATGAGTGAGGGGGTATGTGAGACTGTATAGATGAGTGAGTGGTTGTGTGAGTTTTTGTATGGGTGAGTGAGAGACTGTGTCAGTGGCTTGATGAGAAAGTGAGTGACTGTGTGAGTGGCTCTATGGATGAGTGAGTGGGTGTGTAAGTAGCTGTAAATGTGAATGAGGGGGTATATGAGTGGCTGTATGGGTGAGTGAGAGAATGCATGAATGGCTGTTTGGGTGAGTGAGCAGGTGCACAAGTGTCTATGGATGAGTGAGAGGGTACATGAGTAGCTGTATGGGTGTGCAAATGGGTGCGTAAGTGGGTGTATGGTTGAGTGAGTGGGTGTGTGAGTTGCTGCATGGGTGAGTGAGTGGGTATGTGAGTGCCTGCATGGGTGAGTAAGTGAGAGAGGCTCTATGGGAGACTCTCTGGTTATCTAAGTGGCTGTTTAGGTGACTGAGCACATGTGTTAGTATCTGTATGAGTAAGTGGGTGTGTGAGTATCTGTATGGGTGAGTGACTGGTTGTGTGAATGCCTATACCAGTGGGTGTGTGGGTATGTGAGTGGCTCAATGCATGAGTGAGCGGGTGCATGAGTTGTAGTATGGTATTGTGAATGGGTATGTGAGTGGTTGTGTGGGTGCGTGAGAGGGTGTATGAGATGTTGCATGGGAGTGTGAGTGGGTGTGTGTATGGTTCAGTGATGCTATTTGAGATGTCATCAGTAATGTCATGAGTGATGTCGCTAATCATGTCATGAGTGATGTAATATGTGAGGTCATAGGCAGTGCATTGTGGGGTCATAAGTTATAATTAGCTCTTGTAACTATACCTGCTGAATTTCTATGGTTTGTATGAGTGAAATCTGAGCCTAACTATAACATCCCTGTAAGCTTTGTTTTTTTCAGTGAAGTTCTAAGGTTTTTTAAATTCTATTTCCTAACTATAATGTCCTTGTAGCCTTTGTTTTTTCCAGTGAATTTCTATGTTTTATTAATGTTATTTCCTAACTTTAACCTGTAACCTTTGAGAGTTTGTAAGTGAGTGCATGAATGTCTGAGTTAGTGTGTGAGTGAGTGCATGAGTGTCTCACTTGGTGTGTGAGTGGGTGAGTGAGTGTCTGATTGGGTCTCTGAGTGGGTGCATGAATGTTTGAGCGGGTGTCTGAATGGGTGTGTGAGTGTCTGAGTTGTTCTGCAAATGGGTGCATGAGTGCCTGAGTGGGTTCTGCTTGTTTTCTGCTAATTTTCTACCCTTTTTCTGATCACTTATGACCTATATTTTGCTTCTTTCTGCTCCTTGCTGACCTTTATTCTTTTTCTTCCTGCTGGCGTGAGTGGAGCTCACAGAGTTTCACTCTGTGGAATTCCACAGAGTTACTGAAAATCTCTGTGGAGTTCTGTGAGTGAGTGGAGTATTGCTCCACTACCCATAATTAAGTCCCGTTCGATCCTGAGAGTAGTTAGGGGACAAGAAACTCTCCTGTTTCCATCAGTAAGTCCCCCACTACAGGATTGCTGAGACCTTGTTGGAGGCCATGCCCCCTTTATCAACCACCCTGCAAATGCACCTCCTGGTGCACTACTGGTTGAGGGATGAAGTCCCCTTGGCTTGAGGGCCTTTGAGAACCAAAAAACCCTATTGTTGCCACCAGTAAGTCCCCCACAGCGGTATTGATGAGACCTCGTCAGATGCCCCACCCCCTTTCCCAACAACGCTATAAACATGGATCCTGGTGCACTACTGGTTGGGGGATGAATTCCCCTTGGCTGCTGAGGGTACTTGGGGGCCACTAACCCCTCAAAGTTAGAGGCTTCTGTCTGCTGATTTCTGATCTCTTATTTTGCCTCTTTCTGCTAATTTGTGAGCTTTAATTTGCCTCTTTCTGATAATTTCTGATCTCTATTTTGCCTTTTTCTACTAGATTCTGAACTTTATTTGACCTCTTTCTGCTTGTTTCTGACCTTTATTTTGCCTCTTTCTACTAATTTCTGATCTCTATTTTGCTTCTTTCTGCTCGTTGCTGACCTTTATTTTGCCTTTGTCTGCTCATTGCTGACCTCCATTTTGCCTCTTTCTGCTCGTTTTTGACCTCTATTTTGCCCCTTTCTGCTTGTTTGTGGTCACTATTCTGCCTCTTTCTGCTCATTTCTTATCGTTATTCTGCCTTTTGCTGCTAATTTTAGTCCTCTATTTTTCCTCTTTCTGCTTGTTTCTCACATTTATTTTTCTCTTTCTGCTTGTTGCCCACCTTTATTTTGCCATTTCTGCTCATTGCTGACCTTTATTTTGCCTCTATCTGCTCGTGGAAGACTTTTATTCTGCTTTCTGCTTGTTGCTGCCTTTTAATCTGCCTCTTTCTGCTCATTTTTTAACTTTATACTGCCTCTTTCTGCTTGTTTTTCACCTTTATCTTGCCTTTAAAACTGTGATTTCAGAGACACCAAACTTGAAATGTCTATTTGTTAGACCTGTCATCCTTAGGGTGGTATCTACCCCAACATTTTGCCTCCCACTTTTGCTGATTCTTTTTGTTGGCCTTCAGACTCTGAGCACTTTACCACTGCAAACCAGTGCTAAAGTGCTTGTGCTTCTCCCCAAACATGATGACATTGGTGTATACCTGATTGGCACATTTGCTGTACTGGTAGGTCCCTTTGTAAAGTGGTATACCATATACCCAGGGACTGTGCAGTTTACTGCCACTTCAACTTGGCATTTAAAACTACTTGCCAAGCCTTAAACTCCCCAGTTGATACATGTAAGCCACCCCCAGGTAGGCCCTAAGTAACCCTAAGAGCAGGGTGCTATGTATGTCAAAGGTAGGACATGAACCTGTCACGTGGCCGATATGGGCATTGTCGTCTTCCCTATGTTAGCATGAGCACGTCGATGACTCTCCCCTGCTTTGCACAACGTTACTACACAAATGTATTTTGCTTGTGCCACACTGAAACGTTTGCGTGAAACGTGCTGTTGTTTTTGCACTTTCCCATTCCTGGGATTTAGTCTGAACATTGTGAACAAGGTCGAACAACAATGCCCCTTGTCATTCCGTTCTGGTCAGGCCCTAGCACCTAGACAAAACATGCAGATGCAGCTGTTGTTTGGGAATGGTAAACAACCTTTACAACGCAGTCATTACATCACACTACCTTTACAACGCAGTCATTACTACGCAACATCTTTTACATCGCATGACATTACAACGCAGCCATTGCATCGCATGACACTACAACGCATACCATTACAACGCATGTCACTACAACGCATACCATTACAACGCATACCATTACAACGCATAGTTTTTACCCTTACACTATCCAACACTTACTCTACTGTTGCACTCACTGGAGTGGGAATAGTAATTTCTACCCCTACACTATCCAACACTTACCCTACTGTTGGACTCACTGGAGTGGGAATAGTAATTTTTACCCCTACACTATCCAACACTTACCCTACTGTTGCACTCACTGGAGTGGGAATAGTAATTTTTACCCCTACACTATCCAACACTTACCTTAAATGCAATGTAATGGTATGCGTTGTAATGGTATAATGCGATGTAATGGAATGCGTTGTAAATGTAGTTTCTTAAAATGCGTTGTGATGGCATGCGATGTAAAATCATGCGTTGTAATGGATGTTGCGATGTAAAAACTGCGTTGTAAAGGAATGCATTGTAAATGTTTGCGTTGTAACGTCATACATTCTTTGGGGACACGTACTTTGGTCATATGAGGATACACGGATAGGTAACACACACTTGGAGAGCGATCTTTACAGGGAGAAGAGCGTGACAGCACCTTTGATGTAGGCCTACCGGCTATAGACGGAGGTACGGGGTCTGCTGATAACACCCAGAGATCTTCTAATATATAATCTTCTTGCTTCTATACAATGGGAGGGAGGTTAGGCTACTCTGTCGTATATCATAACAGCTCCTTTTATGGTTTAAGGACTACTTGCTATGCTGACCGTATTTGTGTTAGGCATTTTCTACTGGTTGTGGCACATATACTGCATAAGAGAGCACGTTAGTTAAAATGAATATTTTTAACTTTTTCGTGTCTTTGTCAGATCTTATTGTGGATGAGTACAAGAGCGTAAACGAAAGGGTGTGTCTTGCAACCGTGATTGCTGAGAGAGTCACGAATGTTGTGTTCTGGGGTGTCTAATCACTTGTTTCTCTGTGAGTGAGTAGGGGGGCAAGTAAGACACTATAGCTATTTGGTTCTGGCCTCATGGGTACTAAGGTGGTAGGATAACTCAGTCCCTGCCTACTAAGGTCCCATAATCCCAAGCATAGTTCTGTGAGTACGCAGAATCCCTGCAACAAACCTTTATGTTTTGCATGTCCTGGTAGTGACAAACATCCTATTTAATTTTTCACTTTTATGAGGGCTACCCCTCTCATAGGCCAGCATTGGGAATTTCTTAATATATGTTTAAGCTGTAATCCCTTTTCAGAGAGGAGCAACTTTTTCATGTTTGATATGTTTGGAAAGGTAATGATAAGTCCTCTTCACTCATGAAGTTGGATTTAACATTACTATATTAGAAATGCCACTTTTAGAAAGTAGACATTTCTCTGTACTTACTGTTCTTTGTGCCTGACAGCCTGTCTTCAATACATATTTGGGTTGGGTGACAGCTACACTTTGTGCATTCCCTCCAGACAGCTACAAATACAGGAAGGTGAGGTTCTTCTGCATTCTGAGCACTCATCTGCATTCATCTGCATTGTAATGGGTCTTTCTGGGCATGGAGGAATGGGAGGGTCTGCCACTTACACTTAAATAGGTATTGTCCTGTTCACACACAAAGCACTGATTTACCCCCCCAGGTTTAGTCGGGCAGACACAACTGGGTTGAGAGGGATCCTTGTGCACTTCAGAGAGTGCCTTTGAAGTCACCTCCTGCATCAAAGGCAGTTTTGGGTATAAGTACTGGGATTTTGACCCCCTAAAATCAGACACTTCTGGATATTGAACTGAACCTCTGTCAGAAGGACTGCTGTTATGCTTAAAGGACTCAACTGGGCTGTTTTTCTGTAAGAACTGCGGTTCTGCTTGTTGCCCTGCTGCCTGCTGCTCCCTGACTCTGCTGAAGGAGAGCTGGACTCTGCCTTCCCTCTAAGCGATCTCCAAGATTTTGCCTCCTGTCTTCTGAAGTCTCAGGGACACAAAAGACTTCCTGCAATTTTGCTGGTGCTGCTGGATTCTGCCTTCTGTGAGTCCTACCCTTGCCTAAGGTGCCCCCTCCAATTTATGGGTCTCAGACGTTGGTTCTGCAGCTCTTTTGCTACAAAATCGACACAGTGATGACTGTGCCAATCGAAACTGATGCATTGCCCTTTGATGCTGACACATGAGCCGATCGATGACATTGCCTCGAAAAACTATGTGGCTTGACATTGACGGAGAGCGCAGCTCAACATCAACTAAGTGTCAGCATCGCAAAGGGGTTCGACACTGAAGCTTTCATCGATGGTGTGGATTGGCGCCGACGCTCGACTCCATCCACGGATCACCGACAACATGGAGCCTACTCTACTCTTCGCCTTGAGTCTTCAACGTCGTCACTTTGCTCCATCTAAGGTACTTTGGTAACGGGACCTGTCTGAGTCCTGCAGCCACCTGCCCTCGATCGCGTTTGGCCTGAACTTTGGATTTACCCCAGCCTAGCGGGACCTCAAGTAACCTTTTGACCGCTAGTGACTTCTAAGCACTGTTTTTTTATTTAATCTTTAAAAATTAATAACTCGACTTCTACTGATTGAATTTTTGTCGTATTGTTCTCATTTTGCTCAGATAAATAAACTCTCTTTTTCTAAACCTATGTGGGGCATTCGTTGTGTTACTGTGCGTGTGTGTGTTGCACAAATACTTAACACATTGTCTTTGTAGATTAGCATGACTGCTCTGTGCCAAGCTACCAGATGATGAACACAGGTTAACTGTTTGTGTATATAGCTTACCCTGATTAGAGTGGTGGTCCCTGCCTGGCCTGGGTGCATACCTCAGCCAACTAGGAATCCCATTTCTAACACTATCTCTTCACACTTGAAAATTACACTTATAGAACTTGCTATGGTAATCCCAAGGTTATCCTATGGGAGAGATAGGCCTTGCAGTAGTGAAAAACGAATGTAGGAGTTTTTCACTACCAAGTCATGTAAAACTTAAACGTACATGTCCTACTTTTTAAATACACTGCACCCTGCCCTTGGGCTGTCCAGGGCCTACCTTAGGGGTGACTTAAAGGTAATAAAAGGGAAGGTTTAGGCCTGGCAAGAGGTTTAACTTGCCAGGTCAATATGGCAGTTTAAACTGCAGACACAGGCTCTGCAATGGCAGGCCTGAGATGATTACAGGACTACTTAAGTAAGTGGCACACTCATTGCTGCAGGCCCACTAGTGGCATTTAATTTACAAGACCTGGGCACATGAAGTGCAATTTACTAGGGACTTATAAGTAAATTAAATATGCCAATTGTGGATAAGCCAATGTCACCACGTTTTAGGGAGAGAGCACAAGGACTTTAGCACTGGTCAGCAGTGGTAAAGTGCACAGAGTCTTCAGGCCAGCAAAAACGAAGTCGGCATAAATAAACAGGAGGCCTAAAGGTAAAAGGTGAGGGGAAATCGCTCCAACCCACCCAAACGGTCTAACACACCCAAACTTGCAGAAAAGTGTAAACGTGCTACAGCAATGTTTTCTACAAGGAGTTCCAGATAGGAAATACTCTTGAGCCTAATAGCAGGAGGCATGTCCAGGTCCTGCTAGTTTCATTTTAGTGTAAGTCATTAATCTTCTCTCATCCAGTAGCGGCTCCTCGAGGGAGTGCTGCGGGGAGTGGGGCAGGGCGGGGAGGGGCAGGGTGGGGGTAGTAACTCGGCATACGGCCGAACGGAGGTAAGTAAATAAATAAATAAATAAAACGAATTACTTTGCGCGCGCTGCATCGCCATTTGGCGTTGCAGCGCGCGCAATGTAATTCGTTTTATTTATTTATTTATTTACTTACCTCCGTTCTGCCGTATGCCGGAGTTTACTACCCTCCACCCTGCCCCTCCCCCGCCCCGCCCCACCACCCCGCAGCACTCCCTCGAGGAGCTGCTACTGCTCTCATCTACTGTCTTCTGAAGTGGGGTCCTGAAAAGAGCAGTCCCACGGAAATCCACACGCCTGCATATTACAGAGCACATTCAAACCGCTATTGTTAGAGGTAAGCAACCCTTTACTAACGGAAATGTTACCTGCAACAATTTAATGCCAGGTATGTTAGGTTTCAGTGCATCAGATTCAAACTGCAACTTTTATTTTGTCATATTGAAAGTTGCTGATTACAACCTAAACTGTATCTGTAATTTCTTTGTATCAGTTTTACACAGATGACAGTGGGACAGTTAAAGAAACGATGAAAGAAATAACTAATTACAGGCGGTATGTATAAATCTAATTCTTAATGATTTTCTTTGTACGGAGACGATTATTGGTCGATTCCACATGCAGCCATATTCGTACAACATAACGGTTTATATCTCAATACCTAAGAGATAAAATAACACTTTCACTATCACAAGTCCGGTGAATAACATGTAGTAGTTTGTTGTACTGAGTGGCGGTTACATCATCACTGTTTTATAGTGGAAGAACCGGGTACCAAAGATTGCAAACAATCAAAAATAAAAATATATAAAGTGCCTAATACCTCTGCTTATCTGTGTTTGAAATTAACAAGCAATATTTATAGATTATATTTGATTTGTTTAAATAAGTAAAATTAAACTACATTAGATAGGCTAAATAGTTTTTAATTTTACCATAGCACAGATATAAAAGCTGCATAAAAATATTTATTTGTTGATGATGGGAAAAAACTGCGGCCGATTAAAAAAAAAAAGTCTGAAACCCTCTATAGATTTGCATCTATATTTCAGAATTTGTATGACTTTTTTTAGAATTCACAAATGATCCTAAAAGTATTCTTGGGAATCAAGGGCAGCAGTAATTCTTTAATATTGCTGCATAATTTCAGCTTACTCTCATGTGTAAATGTTGCAGGTGTACACTTAACAGTACACGTCTTCCTCACAGAAGCCATCTACCTGTGCATTTACTGTTTCGCTTTATTCTTGCCTTTGACCTTGTAAAGCGCTCAGGTGTGGTTTGCTAGAGTCGCTCCATGCAAAGAAACCATACATGCACACATGCTTAAATGTGCCGCCACATGTTGCTTACCTTTTAGATTTCATAGTTTTTGTTTTGATTTTTAACAAACAATAAACCCGCTTCCCTTCGAGGCCCACCAAACCCCTTGGTGTTCTCTCTTCAGTACCCTTGCCCCCTCCCCCACCCTCAGAAGTGAAGACCAGTAGAAGACATATTCAGCAATATCCAACGGTTAGTTCTCTGGATGTATGAATGGAGTTAAAACTGGTTTTCCACATGCCACCATGCCAGGCCTATTGTTCCTCTGCCACTAACATATGTGATTTTCCCACAGAAATTAGCTTATTAGCCTTAAGATATTTTGTACAAGCCAACTTGGTAAATTGCTTCAAAGGCAGTAGGGGAGGGCCCATGCATGCTCAAAACCTTTTATGTGTCATACCTACAGTGGTTTTTCCGTTGCTAAAAGGTGCCATTTGGATCTGGCCAGGAAACTAGAGTGGGGACCTTGTTCCTCCCCCAACACCTTGTTATCTCTTCTTGGCTTTGTCAGGGCGCAATCAATGGACGACAATGGATCAAATATGAACATATCAAATATCTTTTGAACAGCAGCTGTACCTGCTTCCAGTAAATCAATAGCTTGGGAAATTTCCAGAACACATACATCTTGCAAATACATCACCACCAACATCAATCAAACCTGGAACCATATCACATATGAATCTTCACAAGTGCCAGATACCAGTGGTACAATAGCTTCGACAACACCTCCTTGCCATTCATTATTTGTGTAATCTTGTTTGTGTTAGACAAAAATATAACCATTGCTCCATTAACATCATTCTCTGTCTCCCCTGCTAAGAGGCCCCTTTGTATGGTAAGCTGGACATTTTAACTCAACTTTGCCATTTAAAGCAATGACAAAGCCAAAACCGCCCTTTCTAATATATATGTCACCCCTAAGGTAGTCCTGTCGAGTGCTAAGCCAGGGTACTGTAAATTATTAAGTAGAACATGTAACTTTATATGTTCCAACAGTAAAAACCCCAAATTAATGTTTATGGGGAGAGGCGTTGGCGGCTAGGGCGGTCGACCTCAAAAAAATCTGGGAATTCTGTGCAAATCACTTAAAAGAAAAATGAATGTGTCCTCATGTAACACAACTGGTGCTCGTGTAAAGCGCTCTGATACCCGATACTTTTGGGTCAAGTTTGCGCTATATAAAACTGTGTAAAAATACAAAAATACTGTGGAAAAGCTTGTAGACCCATTATCAAGAGCTGAGTTACAAGCTGACATCTCAGCCCAGCTTACTTTTGAATGGGACTACTAAAGCTGGTACCTCAAGACATCAAAATAATCGGGGCATTAAATCCAATTTAATGGTAAAATCACATGTAATGTCACTGGCGGGCAAAGTGCAACTTTAGTGAGTTTCCAGTTTACTGCCCAAGGTTTTTCAGTGCTTGTTTTCGGTTGTACACAGAGGACTGTCCTCCAAACTGCCTTCTGGCCTCCTGGCATGGAATATGAAGGACTCCCAGGAAAGCCTACAAAGAGCCTGCCAGGGGAGGAGATGATATCTCCTCCTGACAGGAAAAATCAGAGGGTGTGAGCCCAAAAGCTGAGCTTCAAAGGGGAAGCGGCCTTTGAAGGGCAAAAGTGGAGCACACAAAAAGAGACGCTGCTCATTTGATTAGGTAGACAGGAGGGCGTCGGGGACAGTGGCTGAAATACACTGGTCAAACCATTTTTCTATGGGTGTGTAGGCCTCAGGGAGCCACACGGCTAGGGTGGGCTACAAAGCTCCCACACCAAGAAAGGGTTTTAGCCATCATGGGAGTGGGCCGAATAGTTCACTCTGGGACACTTCACAGGAAGGTGTCGTCAGGTGGGGGGATCCAAGAGGCCCATTGGCTAGTGACCATAACATCCCCTGAGCACACTTTATGGGCATAAAGGAGGAACTCCTTGGCCGTAGATATCAGATATTGACTGTACCGGAGAAGAGGACCGATGTAGGTCTGCCCTGATTACCTTGGAACTGGTAAACAGAGGCTGCACTGAAGTTGGGAATGCACCTACTGCTCCCTGGGCTAGTGAAGATGGGACTGTGCCTGTGGTGTCCTGCTCGCGGAGAAGCTGTCCCCGAGTCCCAGACAGAAGCAGAGACTCTAAGAGTCAGTTGGTTAACTTCTTGTTCCAGCACCAGGACCACTAAAGCTGGAGAAGCCAGCCTGGGCATGTTGGAAGCCCAGCTCACTGGATTGTCTCTCATCTTGCCTGCAAGGCTGAGTCCCAATGCTCAAAGTTGCAACTGAGTCTGCTGGACCCGGGAAAGTCGTTGGAGTGCAGTTTGGTCACCCAAAGGAGAGTTATGGCCAGAAGAAAAAAACAGCTGGTTTCATTGTTAACCGAGACCAGTAGTCCAGTGGTGACTGGACTTTTGCTGGATCAAAGAGGATGTTGAGAGACATCGACCCCAGTGGCCAGAGTTGCCCCACTACAACCGTGGACCTCCCCCCCGTTGACCACACAGGACAGTAGACTACAGAGATATGTCAATGCTTTCTTTTTTTTAAATAAACTTTTAGTTTTGGGTGATATCACATAAACAGAGGACTGGAGGAGTTTCAGCATAATACATAGTGGCAGTGTTCCACTTCAAAATTTATAAACATGTATGCCAAATACGGTCCAGGTGCACATACCATATGCATCAGAATTCAATAAAGTGAAGAAAGAAACATTGTTACAGGATCCATTCACTCATAAAAAGTAAACATTGTCATAGGATGATACCAGCAATGGGTATAACGATACAGCGTTAATGACTCGGACCAAGCCACTGTCTATGGACTGACCCAGAAAACTAAAAACTAAATTCCTTCCCCCTGTCATTCCTGGGCTCGGTCACGGTCACTGGTGCAAGGCAGTTCCACAATAAATGGTGCGTGGGCATCCTAGACAACCATTTGTATTTCAGGGTGTTCCCGGTGTATATTCCAGCAATGTTAGGGTGCATTCAGTACTTCATGTGGACACTTCCTCAGATGCCGTCAGTCCCTGTTGTTCCATTAATTCGAATAACATAGCCAACTCACTCAGGGACGTCTATCAACCATGCCAGATATGTAGGGGGCGAAGCCAGCCAATCGTTATATGGGATTCCACAAACACCAGACCAAGGAGGACAAACTTTCTGCTCAATTTCTTTATTTTCAGGAGAACGGACCAGGCCTAGTAATACCTGGCGGATCTCAAGTGGCACTGCCCATCCTAAGGCCTTATTCAGATTCTGCAATATTGCCGGCCATTAAGGGGACAGAGAAGGTAAGAACACAACATATGTGCGAAATCCCCCATCTGGGCCCCGCCTTGCAGACAGCAAGCTGATCATGTGGGGTATAGAACATGGTGGGTGTGCAGAGTGAGATATGTTTGATGTATAAAGTTATGTTGCAGTAGCTTAAAGCAAGCATTGGAGCTAATCATCCGCACTCCCTTGTGAATTTTTACCCACTCTTTCGCCGTTAAGGGGTCCCCTAATATTTCCTCCCATCTAGTCTGTTTGATGAGTGTCAGTGACGGTAAGTCCTCAAGGAGAGCCCTGTAGATGTGGGAAAATAATCTTCGGCCCTGGGCCATATCTAATAGCGTGATCAAGGTGTTGGATCGAGCTGGTGTCTCAGGAAAGGTCGGCCACACCATACGGACCATCGTTTAAATTGATATATATTGGAGGTATCGTCCTGTACCCAGGGAGAAGGAGTCTATGGCTTCTTCCCATGTGATGGACTGTCCTACAGGGTAGAGGTCCCCCATAGTATCACAGCTGCCATCTCTCCATTTCTGTACTGACATTGTGTCGGTGATGTGCAGAAAAGGTTGCAAGACTCAGAGTGGCATGTCCGGGGCATAAGGAGCATGAAGAAGTACTCTCTGGACCACTCCCTCCCAAACACCGGCTACCAATTGAATCATATAGGGGAAGGTAGAGGAGACCAGTGAGCTGCACATTAGCAGGACTGGGAGGGTGTTCCCTCATGAGTGCCCTGTAGCAACCATTTTTAGGTCGAGCCTAGCAGCGCGCATGCGCTGCCCTGCGAGGCTTCTTGTGTCTACTCCATGTGGGTCTGACTCCTCCCACATATTGGATTGGCTTTTGCATGTGTCTTTCAATAATGAAAGTACGCAAATGGCTAAAGGTGGGTGCATGTCCCACTTCTTTTGTAATGTTCACTCCCACGGCGTTTTGCTCTCGGGAGCGGGCAGCGGCGCGCAGGGTGGCAGCTGCATTCCTCGTGGGTCAGGTTACCATTTTTTTTTTTTTACTTCTGCAGCGTTGCAGGGGTTTTGAACCCGCCCTGCACCCCCTTGAAGCAGAAAATCTAATCCTCTTGACAAGGTGCTGAAATGTGGAGGACTGCTGTTCTTTATGCCCATAAAATAAGAACATATCATCTAAGATGGCAGACGGAGAGGAGCTCTCCTAGGAAGCTCTGGGCTAGTGATCAAAACCGCCTATAAATCCTCAGTTTAGCCTAGCCATCCACCACTCTTCCAATAACGCATTGAAAGACCAAGAAACGACTGCTACTCCTGGCATGACACTGATGCAGACAAGGGTGAGAAAAATTGAGAGTTACTGACACAGACCTTCCAGAGCGGAGTGGGTCCGATTGCTCTGCGGCTCATCCCTGAACAATACTGCTACGTAGTCCCATGCTCTCACTGATGGTGGGCTGATGGCATCTGGGGAAGTCTGGTATACGGCCCCTATACTCTAGACCAGTTTCCGTTTGCAGCGCTGGCTCCAGGAATGTCGAACCAGCCACTTACTGGTGCTGCCTTACATCTTTGCTCCAAACATGGCTCCGAGGCTCCATGGCTTTCGCATCAGTTTCCCCGGAGATCACGGTGCCACAGGACACCTTCATATGCTTCACGCACTGGGAGATGTGATGCATACCTGACCTTCACAGCGTGCTCACTCTCTTATGACCCGTACAAGCTTCTACTGGCGTTCTTTTTGTGTAAACACTCACAGAGAGTTCAGGTGTTTTCGGGACATCCCCCTTATGTACTTCTTCCCCCTTCTCGTGCTGTACTCTGTCCTCACAGCTTCTCCCTGAACCCCCTGTATGCTGCGCGTAACCGTGTGCTTTTGCATGTTGTAACCGCACCGAACTCTTTACCCTTGTGGCCTCCGTGCACCCATCCCTTCACCATGTTGCTTCAGTGCCCCCCCTGCCCTCCCCTTGTTGCTTTTGTGTGTACCTCACCCTCCCCTTGTTGATTCTGTGTGCCCCGCCATCCCCATCTTGCTTTTACATCTCTGCCATCCTCCTGTTGCTTTGGTGTCCCTCTGCCTTTCCCCGTGTTGCTGCTGTGTTCCCCTGCCCTCCCCATGTTGCTTCACCCCCTTGCTCTCCCTGTTGTTTCTATTTCCCTGATTGCTTTAAAAAGTATTAAAAAACGCTTTTGCACGTTTCGTTTTTGATTACCGATCTTACTTGGATCAGTATCTAAAAACAGAAAGTGTCCATGTCACTTTGTCGACGAACATGCATGGTGCCTACACAATGAGGCTGGCAGCCACACAAAGTTTTTTTACATTTTACTTTAGCTATGCTGCACAGCATTGCGGACGCTGTGCAGCGTGGCTACAAACCATTGGCGAGACCTATTGGCTTTGCCAATGCTTGTCACCAGTTGTCCTCTGGGTCAAGCCAATGAATCGCACGCTGGAGATGCACCACCATGTAATAGAGTTCCAGATTCAGAACTTCAAAACCACAGTATAACAGCTGCATCTAAATATGGGGCAGCTGCTGCTGTGACCCCAGTAGAAAAATCAGGGCAGTTGATATTGGGAGCATAAACATTTATTAAGCCTATTTCTCTGCTGTCCAGTGTGCCGAGCAAAATTACATAGCGTCCCTCTGGATCAACAGCATGACTTCTATGGCAGAACGGGACCTCCAGGGCACCCAGATAAGCACCCCATGGGAAAAACCAGAATATGAAGTAGCATATATGTGCCCTCTACAGCGTTTCCGCGGACTAGGAATGCAATCCCTCCATACGTGAGTTTCTTGTAAAAATGCGATGGATATTTTAGAACGTTTCAGATAGGCATATATATACTTCTGCGTTTCTCGAATTGTGCAGTGCCCCAAACATTCCAGGTAATAAGTGCTATTGCAGGAGCTGCTATGTGTTAAAAACACACACACACATCTCTGCGGAAGTAGCACAGTCCCACAGACACACAACCCAAACTCTGTAACAACGGACCAACAGGCAGGACCCACAAGAGCGGAATCAACATCCCTAGAGCTACCCACATTTGAAAACCTCTTAACTCCCCTCACCCCTTGTGCAGTGTGACCAACCCAACCCAACCCACCTAAATATAGACAAAATGAAAGTAAGCGAACGCTGCCCCATGCCCACAACAATACAATTTAAAACAAGCATTAGGCATAGCCAATAGGTCTCGCCTTTGGGACCGTATAAGTGGTTAGTCATGCTGCACATTATCCTGGGTGCTCTGCCGCTCTGCAGAAATAGCGATCAGAGTCACGGTGTGGGACGGCTGATAGAGGAAAGGAAATGCAGACAACGGGAGGGGGGCGGGAGCATGGTGAACACGGCGGGAAGTGTCCATGTCATCATGGACACTAGGTTACAGGCTTGGGCTTTCCCTACAAAAGAAATAATTGTGTTCAGATGGGTTGATGACACAAAGACTACACCTCCCAAAATGCATAATGTTATTAAAGGAAAGACGAGAACTGGAAAATTGTGTCCCTGGTGACATCAAGTTCCCTGGTAACCGCACCTCAGAAGGATGAAAGGCCGATACAGCCCAACTGTGATTCAGAGCTGTCAATTGTGGAGCATGACAGTTCGCAGCAGAGGTGTATTAACATCCTTTTCTGTGAAGTTTACAATCCGTGCTAAGCATGCAGCTACGTCAGAACAGAAAGTGTTCCATTTACTGCCCGGAACAGGAAGCAAAATGTCACCTCAGCCCTTGTCCCGTCAAAGTATCATACCCGTGGTCAGTCACGCAAGATTTCTGCTAGGAGCTCGCTCATTCACAGATTTTGATAAACCGCTATTGGGTAGGTTACAGGTTTCTATATCTGCGCTGTGGCAGAGAAGGATGTAACCGCAAGTGTTCCATTCTGTTTTATGCCTTTAAATTCAGTTGAGTTTGAAGATGAGCGTTCTGGTGTTAATGACTGTGGTTGTAGCTGAATTGAAATCACTTTATTACCCTACAGCCGGAGGAGCACACACTGCAGTCCCTGCTTATACAGCCCACGGCTATGTTACATATAGTGTGCCTTTGCTCTGTTAGCGGATGATAAGATGCGCATCGGTAACAATTGTGACTTTAGGGCCAAGAGAATACGTTTTATTGCAACTATGGCCTGCAAAACGGGGAGACAGATTGCGTGGAAGAGAAGCCCGTCCATGCTAATTAGTAAAATAAAAAACAAATGCCCCCTGCGCGCTGATGCGTAAACATTATAAGTAAAGGACAACAAAGGTGTATTAAAAGCACGTCGGCGAAGGAGCATGCACTGCAGTCCTAACACCGTCCCTCCTTATAAAATTGCTTAGTGCTTTGTTAAAACTTTATACATGTACAGGGTATGAGTAAACGGAAGCCAGGAGCGTGAATCCGGTGCGTGCTTGTAACTGGTGAAGTGCTTAGTAAAATGTGTGTGAACAGCAGCACTATGTGTGTGGGGAAATATAGCCTGTGCTTTAGTTAAGTAAATACAAGCACAGGGTCTGCATGTAAACAGCGCGTGTGTTTAGCCCCCCAAAAAAAGCATATCCCAGACCCGAAAGTGAAAGCGACTGCGCGTATCCCAACAAGAATTGTGACAACACCGTCCCTCCTTGCAGGCGATAACACTACGGCCCTGTTTGTAGTTTAATTCAAAAGTTCCCTGCAGGCGATAATTATGGCTTTAGTGGATGCTTTGTGTTGTATTACAAGCAGTTGTAACATGAGGGAGTGGCGGGAATAAGAAGAAATAAACAAGAAAGAAGAACTGGAGAGTGTTTAGTCTAAAAAAACATGGAGAGTTTAAGGGGAAATAGGGTTTGCGGGAATAGAAAAGGTATAGGAGACAGGAGGATGCTATAGAAAGTGCTTTAAGTTGTGTGGAAACATATGAGATATTGGAAGGAAGCGTATGAGGAACAAAATATGGCCTGGAGGAAGAGTACTGGGGGAGATGTGTTGTCGCTGCCTGCTGTTCACATGGCGTCGGTGGTCTGGTTTTTGTAAAGCTTTGTGACAACAACTTGTTAATTTATGTTAATAGGAGTGCCGGACGCCGAGATCACATTTGTGCTAAAGTTTGGCGTTAGGCGAACTGAAGTTTATTTGAAGTGGGGGAAGTGTGCTGCGAATGCCTGCAGGAACTGTAAGCGAGTGGGCTCTCACAAGGCTATTCCGAAGGCAGGATACGTAGTATAGGTATATTTGCAAGTGTTTATTTAGAATGTTTAAAAATAGAAAGGGAAGCAAAACAAACGTGTTTACAATGTTTCTAGAAAAAAAGTTTAAAGAGAGTGCTAAGCGTCCCGCCATACACCACCCTAAATTAAGCCCCTTGCAAGTACTAATATTACGGCTGAAATTTGAGTACGACCCAACATATTTGCCAAATACACCGCAAAACCGGCATAAAACTGTTTAAGAAAATAGGATTACAGAGGAGTAGGTAGTATTCAACACTAACTTAATATAATGCCACTGCACGTGATAACATGTAAGGCCCCTTAACGCGATAACATTACGGCCCTGATAGAAGATTTATGTTAGATTGAAAGCAGTTAAATGTAAAAAGGTGACGGAAATGAGACTTGTGCCTTGTTTAATACATTTTTCTATATCTATGCTGTGGCACAGGGCAGAGAAGGATGTAACCGCAAGTGTTCCATTCTGTTTTATGCCTTTAAATTCAGTTGAGTTTGAAGATGAGCATTCTGGTGTTAATGACTGTGGTTGTAGCTAAATTGAAAACACTTTTTTACCCTACAGCCGGAGGAGCACACACTGCAGTCACTGCTTATACAGCCCACTGCTGTGTTACATATAGTGTGCCTTTGCTCTGTTAGCAGATGATAAGATGCGCATCGGTAACAATTGCGACTTTAGGGCCAAGAGAATACGTTTTATTACAACTATGGCCTGCAAAAGGGGGAGACAGAATGCGTGGAAGAGAAGCCCGTCCATGCTAATTAGTCAAATAAACAAGCGCGCGCGCCTCGCGCTAAAAGTAAAAACACAAGTGGCGGCAAAGTGAAAGCTGCCCTGCGGGAGCGAGCAGCACCAGGAGCAATAATTGCTAACACATGGCGCCAAAGCTCGCTCCCGCAAGGGAATGCAAACGTGCACGCGTTGCCATTGAAAGCAATGCAACGCGTGCACGTTTTTGCCTGCAAAGCTGTGTCGATTACAAAAGGTCTTTTTCCTATTCAGCGCATGCGCGCTGCGTAGGCGAAACCTAAAAAGGAGAACATTGTAAGAAAACCCTCCTCCTCCTCCTCCCCGGTCTCTCCCTCCCTACCCCAAACTTGGTGCTTCGCTAGAGGTTAACACTTCAGAAAAGGTGCGAGGCCAAGGCACTCAAGCTCCCTCTCTGTGGCTACTAGCCTATAAGGTGTGGAACCTTCTGCAGTCAGTTGTCAATACCTGAAATAATATTGAGCAACAGTTACCCATACGCAAGGCCCCCCCCAAGAGCCACCAATGTGCAGTACCTTATGTCACCAGTCCCCCAACGTGACAAAACTGTGGGGCTTATTGAACTAATACCTGACGTAGACACAATAGGGGAAAGCAGCAGCAGAAAAGACGGACCCAAACAGCAAGGGCCATCCCCTGTCCATGGGCCAAAAATGTCTCGCTGGTCAAATGTGAGTCGAATTGTCACTGGGGGAGCCAACCTCCGTCCCTCGCCCCAAGGAGTCTTCTCCTGAGTCCGGGATTAATTCCACAGCACGTAGGGTACCATCAGAGCAGACCATGATTTTCTCCACCCTGCGGTCATCCTCCAGTCTTTTTGTAGCACTCCTGCCATCATTGGAAACGTACCAATTGGCGTGGTGCATCAGACAGAGACTATGGTAGGTGACTCAAGCTCAAGCCCTGGCTTGAGAACGCGGCAAAGTGTCCAGACAGTTGATAACGTTCCCCGGAGTAAATAAGAACAGGGCCTTTCCATTGTGTTGTATTCTCAGTTCCGTTTGGTACATTTGACTGTATTTCATGTTGAGATCCCAGAGTCTCTTCTTGACCCTCGCACCTCCGCAAATGTTCTGATGTCTCCTGTGGGGCCCCCACAGCCCACCCGCCGTGCGATGTAGGTCACCAGGAGCAGGCGCACATACTGCAGTTCCTGCACGGGCACCGCATCGCAGCTCAAGCAGGTGCCTCGCAGTCCTAGAGGTATCTGCCCGCAGGTCGGGTACACATGAAGGTGTTCCTCCAGGGAATTCTCGGTCTCCGGGGGGTGGGCACACATAGTTCAATGTGGCGGGTAAGGGCAGTTTCACAGTGCAAGCGAGCCCGCTGGACAGCAACCTCTTGCCCCATCTTCATGGGCCCGTACGGCCACAGCGGAGTACACCGGCACTCTGCGTGTTTTAGGATTGTCCAACGCGCCCGGGGCCCATTACCTCGAACTTCACTGAGAGGAACAAGGATACCCGGGACAGCGTGTAGTGGAGCAGCGCCCTGATGCAAGATGGCACTGGCTTCCCTCACCAGAGCTGCTGTCTAACGAACACTGCAGCATGACTAGAAAAGTCTGTACCTCATCCACATTACAGCCAGATTAGACCTCGGGCATAGGGAAGCCTCAGGGCATATTGGGCTAGGATTTCGCAAGATCAGGGCAGGATTACAATCCCTCCGGCAGGAGCCTCTGGAGACGTGTCTATCTGGCCATCTTGCTTGTCCACGCCCCTCAAGCATGTCAATGCTTGGCTTATGTCAATGCTTGGTTCATGTACAGGGTTCAATGGATTACCCACAACCAATGACAAAGGGTAGAAATATGCTTATCCATTAACAGTAGCACACATGCAGCCCTGAACATCGAAGTACATCATAGACCTTTTATTGCTTGATCCCATATGATGAAAAGTTGAATGCCGACCCTTGGGACTTGTGTAACTAGTTAGCATGGAGGAGTTGTGTTCATTAGTGGGAATTAACCAGACAAATCACGCCACCAAATAAGAACATTCATGTGGCACTACCCACAGAATTGAGAAAGAACTATCTATCTGTCAATTGTTCTGTGTCGGAGCTGAGTGAGGTTTCCAGTGTTGAGTGAAGTTAAGCCTCTCCTTGTAGTGTATTTCCATCAATTCCTTTAAGTTATAACTTTGCAACCATATGCCCCCCTGAACCCAAAGACATTTGTTTTCTGGAAGCTGGTCAGCTGGTCATGGAAATATAACACTGTCAGGTTGCTAGTGGCATTGTTTATGCTTGGAACTATAAACCTCAAACCTCCAACCTTTTCTTCTTGATTATTGCAAACATTCTTGGCAGATGCTTTTCTGTGGGCCATCTTGCAACAGTGCAGAAACGTATTTTCTGGCAGGCGAAAACACAAATGGCATCCCTCTTAATCATGGTCCAACCTCCGATAACCAGCAAAAGTCCTTTTCCAATATTGCTAGCTTAAGTATTCAGACAACTGGTCTGCTTTCAACACGCAACAACTTAAAAAAAATAAACAATTCAGACCCCCAGAATCCTTTATCAAGCAATCTAGAGGCCCCTGAGACAGGGATTAGGACTTGCAGCGGGTCGATACTCGATCCCAAGTGCAAGAGTTTAACTGCATCAAAATTAATATGCACTTTTGGAGTAGGAAGAGTGTGTTCAGTGGTAGACTAGGGTTATGGCAGATCCTCACTCGGCTTGGTGACAGGATGGTAGACTCCTCACAGTATCCCTCCCTGATCCACTTCTTGGATTTCCACTTGCTACATCCCTTCTGAGGGGACATTTCCCATTTGTTGTACCTTCTCCCTGTGAGCATCCGCATTTACACCATGGTAGTACTTTTTAATTTTCTGACAATTCAGCACAAGTGGACTATTATTACACATGTGGGCAAGAGTGCATGTTTCCAAATGGAAATTTGTGGTTCACCAAGCAGTATACATTGAGGGCAAGACATAGTCTTGAATCAGTTTAATGAATAGTATCCTAGTTCTTTATCAGAATTTTGTTGCTTTCTTGAAACTAAGCATAAGAAAATGAGGGTTGAGACTGCACTATGGCATGTTTCAGCTTCTGTCAACAAATATCCAGGGAAGATATCAACTGACTAGAAGCAATTCAAAATACGGCCTTTTCACTGTGACCAGGTATCTGAAATACTATATGACAATATTTTTGATACTCATATTTTGACTCTTTCATGGCTATTGGATAGGAGTGCATATGTAACAAATACGAAAATAAAGTAACAATATGACTTGTCTTCTCCCAAATCATCAATGGTAGAGAACTTTTTCATGACACAGAAGTGGACATTGGGTAGCATAAGTGTAGGAGAGTAGGATCTGCTTCTTATAGTTACCCCCACTTTTTGATGATGTTTCACTGTTTTCGACTTAGTCTGACTGGGATCCTGCTATTCAGGACCCCAGTCTATCTGCTTCCTCCTCTAAATTGATTGCATGTACTTTAGGTTCACTCCAGATTGGATTCTGGGGTACCCTTATAAGTCCCTGGTATATGGTATACTATGTACCCAGGGCATAGGTACCCCAGAGGCCTCCCAGGGGCTGCAGCATGTATTATGCCACCCCTGAGAGGCCATTCAAAATGACACAACAGGTCTGCTACTGCAGCCTGTGTAAGGTGGTGCATGCACCCCTTCCTTAGATATAGGTTCACTATATCTATCCTAATCACTGCACATATGAGCCTATCAGTCACCCTTATGGCAGGCCTTACCAATCCTGAAGGCAGGGTGCTGGGTTTTATGTGAGAGGGTGCCCATGCATGAGCAGAGCCCCTCTGCAGCCTTCGGAACCACTGTTCCGGGGTTGTCTGTGACGCAGCCAACCATATACTCTTAAACGCATTATAACCTCGCGGTAAATGCTAACTTCTGATTGAGGGTAAATGGGTGGCCAAACCCTTCTGCTTACCGGCTCTTGAGACCCTTTATGCTGATACTGTGGGAGAGTCAGGGGTGGTAAGATGAGGGAGCGTTGCCTCTTCAGAGGATGTTGTGGAGCTTATGGAGTCTGTAGTAGACTCACCGTGTATGGGAATGACAATGGGAGAATCAGCAAAATAAACAGAGGAGCTCAAGGATGGTGCGGAGCGAGAGGAGCACTTAGAGGGAGTGATCAGGCCAAAGCAGATCAGGGCGAGTGGTGTCTGGACGTGGCGGAGACTGGGAGGGAGAAAGGGCAGAGGGAGGTAAGTCTGTGAGGGATAAAAGGAAAGGCGGATTTCAGTGGTAGGCGTAAAGGTGACCCCTAAGATATCCCAAGCGGCAGGAAGGATGTCGCTCTGATGGCGAGTGAGAGGATTGTAACGATTGAGGGCGGGGTGGTAGACTGCGGTGGGTGTGTCATGTGCTGAATGAATAAGAAGATTAAGGATGTGCGGGGAGCAAGGGACATACCGGAGAGGAAGGGGTTTAAGGGAGCTGACAGGAGGAATGGAGATACGGCTCCACCCCTTTGGCTACCAATTGGCCTGGACAAATGGTAGGCAAAAGTGTGAGAGACAGAAAAAGAGGCGCAATGAAGGTGCAAGGGTCAATGATGGTAAGTGAACAAATACCTAGCGGGGTTGCGGCTAATGAGGAAAATGAGGCAACCCAGACAACAGCTACCTAGCGGGGCTGCCGAAAGGGGTGAATAATAGAGATGGGCAGCCCAGACAACAAGAAATAACTAGCGGCCCGCCACTTGGCTAACCAGTGTAGAGTTGGCAAGGCAGCATCCGAAGGGGCGTGGCCGGGAGGCAACTGTGGTGGGGCAGCAGGGCAGACAAATGCTTAAGGACCAAAAGCACAAAAACAGAAACAATAGACAATAAATAAACAATGATTACATAAACGTAATGCATGTGCAAAAATAATAGTGATCACAATGATAAATGTTTTTCAAGAGCAGTTTGTGAGGACAGAGAAGGGAGGGGCGGTGGGCAGCTGCGAAGGGGAGAGGTGCACTTCCTCGTTCTGCGAGCGCGCTGAGCAGAAGAAGGCGGGGGGAATCTGTGAAGGGCAGAGAGGCTCCGAGAGAGATAGTTCCTCTTTTCGGAATGGCGCAGATAAAATTCGAGAGGTGCGCCTGGCAGAGACAGATATGAGCTGGAAAGATAAGACTAAGAAGACACCCAAGCCATGCAGAATTGAATCGTAAGAAAAGGAGAAGGAGACGGCAGAAAGGGAGAAAAAAGAAGGTGTGAAAGTACCGGAAAGAAACCTGAAAAAATAAAGGCGCATTTAAAAGAGCACCCTATCAAGAAATACACATGAGAGAGTAGATGGGGAGGGGCAGGGGAGGAGGTGAAGAGCAGAGAAAAAGTGGTGCGTGGGAGAACCACGGACCAGATAGGAAACATAATAAATCAACAAATTATGTAGAGGACAACCGACAAACCGAAGTATAATGATGTTTAAAACACTGGAAATGTAGACACTGTCATACAGTGTGGTGCAGAGAAGGCAGGGCACCGGCACAGGACAGAAAACTAAGGAGAAGACGTAGACCACACCCTAAATAGCAGAACGCACAGGACCCCAAACTGGAGTCAGCAGTAAAAATGTAGACACTCGTGCCACCTGTGCACAGTGCCAAGGACGCAAAAGCCCTGCGTCAGAATTTAGACACACATGGACAGTATCAAGGATTCCCAACCTGTGTCAGAATTTAGATACCCACGTGCATATTTTAAATACCCACGTGCAGTAGCAAGGACTCAAACCTGTGACGGAGTTTAGATACCGTTATGCAGTATCAAGTACTTCCAACCTACGTAGGAGTTTAGATACCCATATTTCCAGGACTCAAACCTCAAACCTATATATGTAACATTATTTCTTCAAATAAAGAACGTCAACCTGAAACAAGGACAGAACATAATCATAGGATATATGAAAGCAGAAAGCACTACGAAACAATACTGAAAAATGTCAAGAGAAACCAAACAAAAGGGAACCAAGACGGAGCCGATGAGAGCAGAACGGAAAGTACCGAAGAACCTCGGCAAGATGTGACCAGCCACAGAGGACGTCGTGGCAAGACAGCAGACCACAGGGGGACAAAGGAGTAGACACAAGGGAGACCCTGGAGGGCTGAGGCAGCCAGACCTACCCCTCCACACACGCCACACCCAGTGGTAAATTCAAGGAAGAAAAAAGAAAACTATGCCTGACTTACCCAGGTGGCCGTGATGAAAGGAGAGTCTGGGGGCAGCCGCAGGTGTATCCCAGGTGTGTGTCCTATGACCGCACTGTAGACGACCCACCACCGAGACCTCGTTTGTGGTCGCCAGCTGATTGAGGGTAAATGGGTGGCCACACCCTTCTGCTTACCGGCTCATGAGAGCCTGACCTGCACTCTGCTCTGTTCACTTGAAAAGAAGGAACAACGGTGTGAAATACAGTGGCACTTTATTAAGCAAATCAGTAACACAGAGAACTGTTCATTTAATGCTGCCCATCAACACATGGGCAGGATGAAAAATAAAAGCATCGACAATGTTATAAATCAGTGGTTTAAGTGAAGCAAAAATATCTATCCATGTATCATTTAATGCACAGCTGCCTAAAGGGCAACCCTGAATTTAGAGATGATGAATAGGCAAGTGCCTAGAAGGCAAATCTTAAATAAGAAGGCAAAACCATCCAAGGCTACTCAATTTAAGCTAGGACAAATGCAATGGCTTGGGTTTGGATGAGCTAAATTAGAGAGACTGACAAAGCCAAAAGGCTAGTAATCAGAAAAGAGCATTACCACCTTGAGAGTAGAAGTTCTAGGCCCAAATCAGGAGAACGGTCGACCGGGAACCCTCACAATGCAGCAAGGCACTGGTATGAAGAGTTCAGGGCGTTGGCCTGGGTGCAAACCTTTTATATGGTTTAATGCAGAACTCCCACCCACAGTTGACGTGGGCCCTAACGTGGGTCCTTGACCGCATGCTTACAGTAACTGTGGAAAGTTTTACGAAGAACTGAGAAGTGGTATCATGGCGAAAATAGGGGCTTTTAGCAGGTGGTCGGTGCTCTTGACCGCAAACAACAAACAACACAAAAAAAGGATAACTTTTACCGTAAAATGCTCAGAAATTAATATTTTATATATTATTTCTCTGTCACGTAGCCGCCTTTCCAGTTTCAGTTGAGCAAGCGCGGAAAGTTTCATAAGTAAAAATATTGCAAACATTGCTTGTGAAAGAGGCAGATGTACCAGCAGAGTGTCACGTACGTGTGGGCTAACCTTATTCTCGTAACTGTGGACATTTACAAGGGGGGGCTGGTGTCACGGTGGATGGCACAGGTCCCTGCTGTCAGATCAGTTAAGCCTACGAGATCTGTTTTATTAAAAAATGATAGCCAGAGGCACTGGGCTTTGGGCCTACATGGGGCACATGCTAAGAGGCGGAAGGAAAGTGGACAACTTAGGACATCCATCAGGGCCTGACTGGTGGGACCTATCTGGGAGTGTCATGCTGCCTGAGAAGAGCAGGATGGGACTTGGAGTTTCTGTTATATAGTAGAACGGGACCCTAGTTCATTTCCCTCCTCTTGTTCATTTTTTTAACAAACTCTCATATAGTATCTTGCTGGTCCTTCTTCTGTTTCGTACCTACAGAGAGGATCATTTACGTAGACGCACTTAGTCTGAGCGGACAAGCTTGGTGTTAAGGTAACATACTGTCCCTCATTAGTGCTGGGTAACTGTTCATATTCGTGAGGAGCATGTTCCTCCCTAATACTGTATCTAGGTGGCGGGAGTGGGGGAACTGTTGGTGTGCTGGGAGAAGTGGCAGGGGCTGCTATTTCTGGGAGTTCTATGTGTGTTGGCCCATTGTCATCCCCAGTAACACCGTTCATGACCTGGTAATGCGCATTCTGGTGCACTCCTGTGTTAGCGTAATTCATTCCTACCACCTTGGTGCTACATCTGTTGACACATCTTATAATCACCTGTGCACCGCAACACACCAACATCAACACACAACAAATAGGTAGCACAATTTTTCAAGATAGCAGACAGCCATGAAGGCATCCAGTCCAAGTTGAACCAGTCCGGAATGGGATCTGCTGCAGCACCTCCCTCCTCATGCATCTTCTTTCCCAAATTGTCCAAGTCCTCTACGGCCTTAGCGAGTGACCCGTTAGCGGCATCATTAGATGGTATGAACGTACAGCAGCTCTTCCCTATGGCAGCGCATACTGCACCCTGCATAGCTGTGAGCTGATCTAGAACATATCTATGCTCTAGAACCATAAGCCTTAAAGGCCGTAACTCTTCCTGTATTGCGTTGAACCCATCTCGGGTGTTATTTATCAGAGTCATTAGTTCGTAGCGTGTGACCTGCAGCCATCGGGCATTAGCTAATGTTTGACAGATGGGCCACAGGCCCCCAAAGAACTCCTGGGCGCCATTGAACAGGCGAAATTCCTCAGGAACTTCGCTAAAGGCGTCGTTAGCAAAATATTGAGCACTCCTTCTGTGCCGGTGGAGCAGGGTGACATCACCTGTCATGGGGTGATCAAGCACCTGGGAAATGTTGGATGCCGGGACAACGAGATGCAGCTCGTGCACAGTGACCATGGTGTATAGGCCGTTCCATTGAGGAGGTAGCTGGAGATAGAGGCGTTCTCCGCATGCCCAATAGATGTCCATGAGGCTGGAGGTGCCGTCTTGGAGGTCCAAATTAAAGATAGTGTTGTTGCAATTGGTGTTGCTGCCCACAGGATGTGTGCCATTACCTAGGAAGCAAAGGAGAGGATTTTTTAGCTTGTATGCTCGTTTCCATTTGTATGTTGTATCTTTACCAAAGGTGTATCTTCTAGTTTCCTGTGCCCACACCTGCTTGCACTGAGTCTCAACATCCCAATCAATATCGTGGTAATAGTCTGTATCTACGAATGGGGCTCCTAGGGAGGCTGCCTTGCAGGTGAGGTTGTGTGGACCATGCCATCTATTTTTGAAATAAATATTGGCCTGAACCTGTAGTGCAGTTCTGAGGTCACAGGGGTATTGGGTCCTGCGTGAAGTGTCGTTTAGAATTAGCCTGCTTTCTTTTGCTTGGCATATTGGTGAGGGTGTGGTAAAGACAAAATACCCCACTTTCTTGAAGAAATCCTCATAACCCTGTGTTAGTACCCTAGGTGTTTCAACCGTGTACTCGTATTCTAACTCCCTCTGAAACTCGCGTGTGTCTGGCACAACCTTGTGTGTGAGATACTTATAATCCCACGCTGGGGTGTTTACAAATACAGCGTCTAATTCTGCTGACAGAAATTGGATCAGTCCGTGTATACGGCAGAGAAACAAGTGGAGGAGACATTGGGCAGTTGGTGGTGGTATTTCTCGGGGAAAAATCATTTTGTCTGCTCCTACTGCATGAGGAATGTGAGAGCACACGTAGCATGACTCTTTTGTTACCTTTTTTCCTATTTCGGTCATGTGCCAGTACCACATGTTGTCTAACAGGGCGTTATGGGCTCCATGGTCCTCAGCTAAGTTGTCAGGACGTGTGGAATGGAAATCGGGAATGGGATAGTGGTGTGCAATGTGAACCAGTGTGTTTTGAAGAGCTGTGGCCCACTCTGGTTTGGCCTCAGGCTTTTTGTTTGGTCTGCGGGTCCTCCAAACCCTTGGCCTACCCCTTCTAAATCTGCGGGTGTTGCGGGAATTGGGACGGCGGGGCACTAGAGGACCTATTGTTATATCCAGGACATCATCATCTGGGCTAGCAGTTGGGGAAGTGGGAGGTGTGCTAGTGGGTGTGCTGTCAGTGGTACAATCAGGGAGTAGTGGACCTTCGGTGTGGTATGGTGAAGGTGGGCGGGCATATGTTACTGCTGGTACACGAGGTTGTGCTTTAAAAGGCGTGGTAGTATTTGCAGGATAGTACAGCCTAATTGTTGTAAGGTAAAACATATACCAATTAAATGTTGCGAGTGCCACTGTAGCAATAATACAGAATGTTAGGACAGTAACAATCCATATCTTAGCCTTGCCATTATGGTCTTCATCAATGAACACGTGAGTGTCGTCGTCTTCTTCATCAGAGGAGGATGGGAACCCGCTGTCTCCGTGGAGCGGCACCATTGGTATGTCTCTTCCCTCCTCTAGTCCGTTGGCTGAGGTGGTGGTGCGGGGTCCAAGCGGATGTGGTGCGATGGATCCATGCCTTTCTTTCAGCTATTCGTACTGCAGTTGGTGATGAGTCTATCACCTGGAAGGGGCCTTTGAACTTGGGGTCCTTCCAACGTCTGACGTTTTTCCGGACAAAGATCAGCGTCCCGGGACGGATTGGTAGGAGCTCAGGATCGGTGGGGCCCTTTTCTTTCCTCTTGGATACCTGGGTAGAAAGGAACTGTGCTGCGCTTGTTAGTTGACACAAATAGTCGTAAAGCTCAGCCCTAACTATTTCGGAAGATGATTCACTATCTGTTTTAGGGCGTGTGGATGGGACTGTTACATTTATGGATCGTCCAGTGACAAGCTGATTCGGCGTGAGGTGGTGATCCGAACTTGGGGAGTTTCTTAGTGCAAAGAGTGCTATGGGTAGGCAATAAAGCCATTTCTTTCCTATTGTGGCACTTATTTTGCTTATTTTATTTTTGAGCAAGCCGTTTAGGCGCTCACAAATGCCGTTGCTTTGTGGGTGATAGGCTGATGTCAGTTTGTGTTTAATGCCTAGCATTGTGGTCAGGGAGGAAAAGATGGCGTTTGAAAAATGACTTCCGTTGTCAGACCGGATGGCGTCCGGGATGCCCCAGCGAGTAATGACATCACGGAGTAGGAATGTGGCTGCTGCTTTGGCATCGCAGTGGACGCAAGGTCCAGCTTCGATCCAGCGTGAAAATGGACACACTACTACAATGAGATAGCGGTAATTTTGGCAGCGATCGATCATGTCGACATAGTCAATGTGTAGCTCTTTGAAGGGGCCTGTTGGTTTGGGAATTGTGGAAGCAACTGTTTTGAGAGTCGGGTTTGGGAAGTATTGTTGACAGATGAGACATTTATTAACAAAAAGCTGTATCTGTTCATGGGCATTGGGAATGAACCAGTCTGTCTGCAAGGTGGTGGACATGTTATCTCGGGTGACATGCGTAGGAAGGTGGAGTTGGTCCAACGCCACTTGCAATAAAGCCTGTGGCATCACAGGTTTCCCTGTTATTGTCTGTCTGTAAATGAAGTCGGCGGAGTCCTGTTGTACTCCCTCTTCTTCCACAACTCTTTCTCTTGATCTGGTGCACTTTCTTGCATTTCTCTGAGGTGTAATTGTGCAATGTGATCATATTGCTGTGTTGTGTCAATGTCAAATGGGGTTGGTAATTGAGATGGTGTTTTTGAAGTACCTTCATTGCTGTTGTCATGCTCTGTTGGAGGTAGCGTTTGGGAAAGTAAGATGGGGCAAATGGAACTTCTGGTGTTGTTTGAGGTAGGGGCCCTGTTGCTGGGGGGCCTCTGGCTGCAGCCTTAGCTGCCCAATCTGCCAGGGCGTTACCTCTGGAGACAAAATCTTGGCCATTGGTGTGCGCTGCGCATTTAACTACGGCTACTTCAGCTGGTAGTGTAAGGGCCTCAATAAGTTCCTCTAGTAACTTCTTGTGAATGACAGGTGTACCATCTGATTTAAGGAAGCCACGTCTTTTCCAGCGAAGGATGCTGGAGTGTGTTGTTGTGGTGACGTATGCAGAATCGGAGTAAATTGTAATGCGGTCATCAGCTCCAATGTTTAAGGCAGCTATGAGTGCTACTAGTTCAGCTGCCTGGGCTGATTAATGTGATGGTAATGTGAGCTGCTGTGCAATGTCTAGGGAATCAGAGGAATCATTTTGCTGTGCTCTAACTACTGCAGCTCCTGTGTACCTGACTCCTGTTTCTTGATCAATGGTGGAGGAGCCATCAACAAAATATACAGTACTGTTTGGCAAGGGGTCCTCTTTGCTGCTCCTGACTCATCTGGTGAATATGTGGCACAATCATGGGGGTCATCATCTGAAGTGGCAATGGGATGGGCAAAACATGTGGCAGGGTTTACTGTGTGGCATTTGACAATTTTCAAGGAAGGCAATGACAGTATGACTTCGTAACCTGACACTCTTTGCGTTGTTAAGGTTGTCTTGGCTTTTTGTATGATTGCAAAGACGGCATGTTCGGTGTACATAGTCAGTGGGGAACCCATTACAATGGGGGTACTTTTCTCAACTGCAAATGCTGCGGCAGCGAGGGCTTGCTCGCAGGGGTAATGACCTTTCATGACAGAGTCCAGCATGCCACTGAAGTAGGCAATGGGCTTATGGTCCATTGGGGTATTTCTGGGTGAGTACTGCAGTCATAACTTGGCCATCACAGTGGGTGAATAGGTAGAATTCTTTTGTGTAGTCAGGTGATCCTAACACTGGTGCATTTGTTATCTCATCTTTGAGCTGGGTGTAGGCTGTTCTCATTTCAGGTGTCCACTCTATTTTGTTATGTCTGTCTTTTCCCATTTTCACTGCTTTCAGCAATGGGGCAGTTATTGTTGCGAAATCAAAGACCCACTGACGGACATAGTTCACCAGGCCGAGGAATTTTTGCATGTCTTTGACAGTTTGGGGTTCAGAAGTGCCTTTTATTGCCTCAACTCGACCTGGAGTGACTCGTCTGCCTGATGCTGACAGCAGCTGACCTAGATAGTGTACCTCTTTTTGACAATATTGTAACTTTTGTTTGTCAACTTTGTATCCTCTTTGTGCTAAAGTTGTTAGTAAGAAGATGGTGTCTTTCCTGCATTGTTGTTCTGTGGGGCTGCAAAGCAGTATGTCATCGACATATTGCAGTAGGGTGCTGTCACATTGGAAATTGGTCAAGTCAGTTTTGACAACTCTGTTAAAGACGCTAGGGGACTCACAGTACCCTTGAGCCAGTCTTCTGTATGTCATTTGCACATTTCGGAACGTAAAGGCCAATAGGTATTGGCTGTCTGGATGCAGGGGAATGCTGAAAAAAGCATTTTTCAGGTCGATGACAGAAAAGTACTGTGCATCAGGGGGGACGTTCGTGAGGATGACAGAGGGGTCTGGGACGATGGGGAACTCGGGTACGACTATGTTGTTAACGGCACGAAGATCATGAACTAGCCTCCATTGATCTGTCTTCCCTTTGCGCACCGGAAAAAGGGCCGTATTGCAAGGAGAGATACAAGGATATATTACTCCTTGATCCAGCAATGCTTGTATGGTAGGGGCAATACCCTCCTCTGCGGCCTTGGACAAGGGATACTGTTTTATCCTTGGCAGGATAGCGCCTTGTTTGAGAGTTATCTTAAATGGCATGGCAGAGCTGATAAGGCCTACATCGTTTGGGCCTGTTGTCCAAAGATGTGCTGGTACTTGAGCCAAATCTGCCTCTCGGACAGAGTCATAGCTGGGGGTGACGGTCGGTGTTCTAATTTCCACTGTCACTGAGATGGGCACATTGTTTTGATAGATAATCTCTGTTTTGGAGTAGTCTTCAGGGGATCCAAATAACTGGGCATCTGAAATGTCTCTGATTAACCCTTTAGGTTCAATGAAAATGACACAAGCCCAAGTATGAGCGTTGTCATCGCATGCCAGGAATGCACCGTAGGTGGGTGTTATCTCAAGGGCGCATATGTCAAGGGTCACGTGTTTGTCTAATGTCTGTGAGCCTGATGCTTGGGGTCTGAAAGAAACTCTTTTGGTAACTGAACAGTGCGGCCTTGCAATTCGGGAGTGGTGGCGACAATAGTGTGGACAGCTGCAGAGAAGGCGTGCTCATCCACTGGACGTGCTCTGACCTGGCTGTTTAAGGAAGAATGTGCAGTGACTGCCATTATCCTAGTTAGTGGGGTACCTGGTATGGAGCAAATCATTGTTCCGTTCTCATCAAAGTGGATAGTCATGTTTAGTTTGGCCATGAGGTCACGTCCTAAGAGATTGACTGGGGACCTGGGTGAATAGAGCAGTGGCTGTTCCACTACATGGCCTCCTATCTCAATTGATACTGGCTTGGTAAAGGGACCCTTGCTATCGCCCCAGAAAATCCCTGTGTGTCCGCTATTTGATCAGAAATGGGCAGAGGGCCACCTGTAATGCAGGAGTATGTGGCACCTGTGTCAACAAGAAAGCTATATGTTTTGTTATTTATCGTGACACAAGCAATAGGGTCCTCCTCGGTATTGCTAGTGCATGACAAAATTGGGCACACAAGAGTTGTCTGTGGGCTGTCCTAGCCAGTGTATCCTCCAGTCTGATATTGCTGGTTGGTGCCCTGGGTAAAGGGGTTGTTGGAGGCAACAATCGTTCCTCCTAGGGGTACATTGTTTTGTGTTTGGGGGACCATTTGATAGGCAGGTACTTGCTGTGGCTGTGGCTGTTGCATTGGAACCTGCACCTGTTGGGCCGATGGCTGAACTTGGACAGATGGCTGAACTTGAGCCATTATGTGTGCTTGGAGCTGCACTTGTTGCTGCTGTACTGGTTGGGCATAGGAGTATAGTATTTGGGGATGTTGAAGGTGTTGTTGCGTGCGCTGCTGTTGTTGGAATGGTGCTGGTGCTTGGTAACCGGGACCCATGTACTGCTGTCCCACATCTCGCATTTTAGTGTGGCAATCTCTTTGTATGTGGCCTACTTTCTGACAGTAATAGCAGATGATGGGCGGTCCTGGCTGCTGTGGAAACCTTGGCTGTCCCATCCCTCACCCTCTTCCCTGTATACCTGTGTTCCTGTTCATGTTTTGTCTGTTATTGTAGTGGGGCTGTATGTCGGTACTGTAAGCAGGTGGTGCTGGCATGTATTGTAACATTGGCGGTGGTTGTGGCTGAGCATACTGTATGATAGGCTGGGGTTGGGCTTGTATGTATTGTACGGCAGGTTGTGCTTGAACCTGTTGTGGGGCAGGTTGGGCGTTGCCTGTAAGAGCATTCATGGCAGCCTGGGGGAAGGATGTTACTGCCGTCATCTGAGTGACTGGTGCTGCAAACATGACTGTGTCTGTATTGTCCTTTTTCTTATTAAGTTCCTGCTGTACCAATTTGGCAGCGGCATTCTCTATGGCCAACTGTCTATTCTTTTCCTGTTCCTGCCTCTTCTTGCAGTAATGTATAATGTGGTCTTGTATCTCAGGCCATGGCTTACATTCCATTGCTACTATGCCATCTAATTTTTCCTGCACTTCAGTTGGCAGACCCTTTTTTATTGTGTGATAAAATAGTCTTCCGTACCCTCCTGTTGCATCCCATCGCTGCCCTAACTCCTGATGCCATTTTTCTTTCATTCTGGAAAGATAGTTGGCAGGGTCTTCATTTGCTGCATGGTCTGTGACAACAGAGCCCCAATATCGGGAACATCAGGAAATTTTCTGCGCAACTCAGACCATGCTAGTGTTCTGATCTCATTTAAGGAAACACCATCATGTTTGGTGTTTGTTTTTGTAAGATTGGCATGGACACGTGTGAAGAGATCTTCTGCGTCTTCTCCGATGAGGGAGATCAGCAGGCTTTTCACATCTCCTATAGCTATGTTGTTACCTGTGGTGTGGTTTTCAAAAGCTGCAATCCATTTTCCAGCCCTCTCCGTGAGTGGTGGAAGTTGTCTTTTGAGATTTTCTTTGTCTAGTGTAGACCACGGGATATAGATGGGGGGATCAGTGACATTTTTGTAGAGCAGTGGCATCTGGCGCATCACTCCTGTGCGTGGCACTGTAGGTCCTGTAGAGTCATGCTGGTGGGCATATCTTTGCCAGACCTTTAAACTCTCCCGCATGTACTCAGAGTCCCAATCCTCATCTCCTAATCCTTTTAGAATACATTCAACTGCTGTTGCCATGTACTGAGGCTCAAAAGAGCCTTCTCTTGGCCAAGGGAGCATCTGCGGTGCTAAGGGCTCTGACCAGCCTGCCAAGTCATCTGAAAAGGGGTTGACCGCATAGTCTGAACCTTCCCCTAGTGTGACTATCTGGTTGGGTGTGAGACCGTCGCTTGTTTGTGGTGTGCACGGTCTGCTGAGGGCCATGTTATAACGATTTTGCCTTCTAATGGTGCGCAAGGAAGCAGAGCCCGAGACGTCATATAGTATATCATCTGGGCGTCCATGTGTCCCCAAGACTTTAAGCTTCTGTGCTTCCGTGGGCCTGCCCTTCCTTCTTACAACTGGGTCTTCTGCCTGTGGGTGTTCACCAAATAAGGGGAGCTCACCAAATACGGGATTGTGACCTTCTCGTACCAGTGGTGTCCTGTCCTGTCCTACTGCTGGTGGTGATTGGTAGGCTTGGTGTGTGTTGGTGACTGTTTGTGTTATTCCCGAGGCGGCAGCGTCATAGTGGTGGGGGTGTTCACCACCTAGTGATTGTGTAGCCCCCTCCCCATTTTGCGAGTGCTCCTGTATGAGCTGGTGCAGTGTTGGTGGTCGTGGTGGTGCTGGAGTGCCAGTCTTATTGAGTAGGTCCGAGAATGTTTTCTGCATGTCTTCTAATTTCGCTGACATGCGTCTCATTTTGTGCATCTGTTCTACGTTGCTGGGCGGCTGATGCATGTATGAGAGTTCTTTTTCAAGGTGCTCTGGTGAGATGCTTTCCAGGCTCAGGCTTTTGCTCAAGTCTACATTTGTTCTCCAGTTTTCGTATGGGGTGGGGAGATCTGTGTGGGGGGCAAGCTGTCCCTCAGTCATGCACAGCAAAGGTGAGTTGTGGAATTCAGTAAGCTGCTGCTGAGCTGTCATAAGGCCAGATCCTTGTCCCTCACACAAGGGCGCAGTGGGCGTGAAAGGCAGGCTAGTTTGGGGTGGGAGACACGATTTTGGGAACAGTTGCGTGCCGGTGTCAAGGAAGGGGTTGGCGGCAGCGGCTTGTTTAGTGCCGGTGTCACGGAAGACATTGCTGGCCGGGGCTGGGCGGCGAGAAGATACGGAAGATGCAGAGTCAGAGTCTCCTTCTTCCTCTGTGCGTAGTGGCACAGTACTTAACGTTGGCGTAAATTTCAATGAGAGTTGGGCATCTGTGTGGCCTGGGAGTCCTGATACTGCTGTCTCCATTATTGTGCCGTGGGAGAGGGGCATGTGTGTGTTGTGAAGTTCTGTCAGGTGCGGATACACATCACCGGGGGGCATGGGTGGGGTCTGTGATCCGTCCATGTGGTGATACGGGTGACTGAGTGGTGTGTGGGAAGTCTGGAGTTCATCCGTTTGTGTGATGTCCGTGTCTAGACCGAGGTGTGGAGAGGGAGATGCATTGCTTGGTAGTGGTTGGGAACCAGCAGCCGGACAATTATTAGTGGTAACTGGTAAATCTGGTTGTTCCTTGTGAGTGCGTTCGGTATACATACGCTGAAGTGGTATGGCGGAGGAGGCGAGGGAGCATTGGGTGTGGCTGTGTATGTCAAGTCAGAGTGTGTTTGAGCCTTGTCTTTGAAAATGCGCCAGAGATCTAAAGTAGCCTTTCTCTTCTGTAACTTAGTGCCGGAGTACTTAGTGTCTAGGAAGGTGGTGGCATGCTCTAGTATGACTGGATCAAAACTGCCTTCTGACGGCCAGGGATGGCTCATCTTTGTGGTACATTTATGCAGTTCCCTACAATGTTTTAGTATACGTTGTTCTTGCCCTCCGAACATTTTTAAAACATGTTGCAGTGGAGTGGCCATGTTGGTGTGTTTAACGTAGGGCGCTATAGGCAAGGCCTGAATTAGAGAAGGTATCGATATTGAGGGGTGCGTGTTACATGTGATTGCGTGTTTCAGGTGCTAGGGTCAATGTCTCTGATGAGTTCTTGTGCTACTTGCCTGAAGGACAATATCATATACACTGTCCTGTAAGTCGCGCTCTTGTGCAGGAGTGTAAAGAGGGAAGCGAAGCTGGCTGTCAAAGCAAGCTTCAGCAATATAACTCTGGAGTGGGGACCTTGGCCAAGTGCTAGATAGTATTGCAGTAAGTAGTGAACCTGGGGACGTATGATAAAAAATATGTGAAAGTTAGTGGACGTTTTATACACTGTAGAGCTCAGTATGCCATTCATGGAGAATTATTTTAAAACACAGCGCTTTGAGGGTGAATGTCGCTAATTTAGAAAGGGATGCAATTAGGTGTCAGGTGAGGGTTGAGGATCAGGAGAGGGTTGGGTATACGGAGTAGTGGGAAGGACGTCTTTTACTAGTTCCTCTCCTATGGCGCTAATAATAATGTGGTATAATATTTTTCTTAAGTCCAGTTCCTGTGGTCCGGTGTATATTCCGTCAGGGGAGAAGTCAGGGAATTGGAGCTTGTTACGAGAGAGAGCAGCAATGATCTTGCTTTGTAGCGGGTTGCGGGATGTGGTTAATGTGATGGGTATCTCCAAGCCTGGGGTTATTAAGCGGATGCGTATGTAAATGCAATCCGGTGTTTTATGAACAGAGGTACCTAAAATCCTGTTCATGAGGACCAGTAATAAATGAGGGACAAGAGTGTTCCCTGAAATGTCAGTGCTTGCAAGGTTTTGGTTCTTTGACTTTGATGGCAATGGGGTGCGGGAAGGACGGTGCTAGTGAGAGCGTTATCTGCTGTGCATGGGTGTATTCAATCCCTAAAACTTGAAATATGGTGAGAAGGACAGTACTTGCAAAGGGTGTAACGTGGACAAAGGAAGATGGGTGACCAGTGGAGAGACCTACAACGTGATTATTAACTAAATATACAAAAATGTGAGATGCTGTGCTGTCAGGGGAAGGGTCACACATTCCCTAAAGTGACTGGAAGTGCGGAGGTGGGCAGGCAGGGGGAGGCACGATCAGGACGTCTGGTGCAGGGTCCTGCAGGTCCACTGAATAGTCCGGCAGGAGTGCCGCGAGGAATGGGGACACATTACCAGGAGACGGTGGTTGGTGGAGAGTACTGCTAGAGGCTTTATGCTGATACTGTGGGAGAGTCAGGGGTGGTAAGATGAGGGAGCGTTGCCTCTTCAGAGGATGTTGTGGAGCTTATGGAGTCTGTAGTAGACTCACCGTGTATGGGAATGACAATGGGAGAATCAGCAAAATAAACAGAGGAGCTCAAGGATGGTGCGGAGCGAGAGGAGCAATTAGAGGAGTGATCAGGCCAAAGCAGATCAGGGCGAGTGGTGTCTGGACGTGGCGGAGACTGGGAGGGAGAAAGGGCAGAGGGAGGTAAGTCTGTGAGGGATAAAAGGGAAAGGCGGATTTCAGTGGTAGGCGTAAAGGTGACCCCTAAGATATCCCAAGCGGCAGGAAGGATGTCGCTCTGATGGCGAGTGAGAGGATTGTAACGATTGAGGGCGGGGTGGTAGACTGCGGTGGGTGTGTCATGTGCTGAATGAATAAGAAGATTAAGGATGTGCGGGGGAGCAAGGGACATACCGGAGAGGAAGGGGTTTAAGGGAGCTGACAGGAGGAATGGAGATACGGCTCCACCCCCCCTTTGGCTACCAATTGGCCTGGACAAATGGTAGGCAAAAGTGTGAGAGACAGAAAAAGAGGCGCAATGAAGGTGCAAGGGTCAATGATGGTAAGTGAACAAATACCTAGCGGGGTTGCGGCTAATGAGGAAAAATGAGGCAACCCAGACAACAGCTACCTAGCGGGGCTGCCGAAAGGGGTGAATAATAGAGATGGGCAGCCCAGACAACAAGAAATAACTAGCGGCCCGCCACTTGGCTAACCAGTGTAGAGTTGGCAAGGCAGCATCCGAAGGGGCGTGGCCGGGAGGCAACTGTGGTGGGGCAGCAGGGCAGACAAATGCTTAAGGACCAAAAGCACAAAAAACAGAAACAATAGACAATAAATAAACAATGATTACATAAACGTAATGCATGTGCAAAAATAATAGTGATCACAATGATAAATGTTTTTCAAGAGCAGTTTGTGAGGACAGAGAAGGGAGGGGCGGTGGGCAGCTGCGAAGGGGAGAGGTGCACTTCCTCGTTCTGCGAGCGCGCTGAGCAGAAGAAGGCGGGGGGAATCTGTGAAGGGCAGAGAGGCTCCGAGAGAGATAGTTCCTCTTTTCGGAATGGCGCAGATAAAATTCGAGAGGTGCGCCTGGCAGACAGATATGAGCTGGAAAGATAAGACTAAGAAGACACCCAAGCCATGCAGAATTGAATCGTAAGAAAAGGAGAAGGAGACAGCAGAAAGGGAGAAAAAAGAAGGTGTGAAAGTACCGGAAAGAAACCTGAAAAAATAAAGGCGCATTTAAAAGAGCACCCTATCAAGAAATACACATGAGAGAGTAGATGGGGAGGGGCAGGGGAGGAGGTGAAGAGCAGAGAAAAGTGGTGCGTGGGAGAGCCACGGACCAGATAGGAAACATAATAAATCAACAAATTATGTAGAGGACAACCGACAAACCGAAGTATAATGATGCTTTAAAACACTGGAAATGTAGACACTGTCATACAGTGTGGTGCAGAGAAGGCAGGGCACCGGCACAGGACAGAAAACTAAGGAGAAGACGTAGACCACACCCTAAATAGCAGAACGCACAGGACCCCAAACTGGAGTCAGCAGTAAAAATGTAGACACTCGTGCCACCTGTGCACATGTGCCAAGGACGCATAAAGCCCTCAGCGTCAGAATTTAGACACACATGGACAGTATCAAGGATTCCCAACCTGTGTCAGAATTTAGATACCCACGTGCATATTTTAAATACCCACGTGCAGTAGCAAGGACTCAAACCTGTGACGGAGTTTAGATACCGTTATGCAGTATCAAGTACTTCCAACCTACGTAGGAGTTTAGATACCCATGTTTCCAGGACTCAAACCTCAAACCTATATATGTAACATTATTTCTTCAAATAAAGAACGTCAACCTGAAACAAGGACAGAACATAATCATAGGATATATGAAAGCAGAAAGCACTACGAAACAATACTGAAAAATGTCAAGAGAAACCAAACAAAAGGGAACCAAGACGGAGCCGATGAGAGCAGAACGGAAAGTACCGAAGAACCTCGGCAAGATGTGACCAGCCACAGAGGACGTCATGGCAAGACAGCAGACCACAGGGGGACAAAGGAGTAGACACAAGGGAGACCCTGGAGGGCTGAGGCAGCCAGACCTACCCCTCCACACACGCCACACCCAGTGGTAAATTCAAGGAAGAAAAAAGAAAACTATGCCTGACTTACCCAGGTGGCCGTGATGAAAGGAGAGTCTGGGGGCAGCCGCAGGTGTATCCCAGGTGTGTGTCCTATGACCGCACTGTAGACGACCCACCACCGAGACCTCGTTTGTGGTCGCCAGCTGATTGAGGGTAAATGGGTGGCCACACCCTTCTGCTTACCGGCTCATGAGAGCCTGACCTGCACTCTGCTCGTTCACTTGAAAAGAAGGAACAACGGTGTGAAATACAGTGGCACTTTATTAAGCAAATCAGTAACACAGAGAACTGTTCATTTAATGCTGCCCATCAACACATGGGCAGGATGAAAAATAAAAGCATCGACAATGTTATAAATCAGTGGTTTAAGTGAAGCAAAAATATCTATCCATGTATCATTTAATGCACAGCTGCCTAAAGGGCAACCCTGAATTTAGAGATGATGAATAGGCAAGTGCCTAGAAGGCAAATCTTAAATAAGAAGGCAAAACCATCCAAGGCTACTCAATTTAAGCTAGGACAAATGCAATGGCTTGGGTTTGGATGAGCTAAATTAGGAGAGACTGACAAAGCCAAAAGGCTAGTAATCAGAAAAGAGCATTACCACCTTGAGAGTAGAAGTTCTAGGCCCAAATCAGGAGAACGGTCGACCGGGAACCCTCACAATGCAGCAAGGCACTG